>CM033644.1:103791572-103907556 GCA_019512145.1 Engystomops pustulosus | reverse complement strand
TTGATGTACTAACAATAAGGCTTCCAAGTCTATGTAACCACTGAGGCAGGATTGGAGGAGTGTGTTTTTTTTGCTCAGGTTTCCTGTCCCTGGGGGTGGATCCCTCTCTCTGGTTGGTGCCGTCGTGGTTCAAGGAAACATCATTACCGGTGAGTAACTACTGTTATCTTTATTCTCTGGTTCACTATTATTACGGTTGATACCTCATTTATATAATTTTTCTTATCTTTGCTCAATTTTGCTAAACTAAACCAATATTAGAAAAAAAATAGCAAAAAGGGTTGTTCTTTTCAGTGTTATTATTTTGGGACAATTAACTTCTTTTGATTTTCGAACATTTTTGTATGAGCATTTGGTGAAAAATTATATATTACAAGAAGTTTTTTCTCGCTCTTTGCCGTGCGGGTTCAATCTTGAATTTTTGTGCTTAGAAGATTTTTTCAGTTTCCTCATTTCTAAGCCCATTTTTTTAACAGGTGAGTCTATTTTGTTTTTACTGGTAATATTGTATTAATAGTCAGTGCTTGGCTATACCTGTTACTAAGTACTGCTGCAAAATGTGAGCTAATGTTTCTATTTCTTTAAAGAAAATATCAATCAATAACAGTTATTATCAATTTTAATATGTTGCCACTGAATTTTACTGTGAGACAAGTAGAAATCAGCAAAGTGCTTTTCACCTCCATCTGGTCAGTGCATTTCACCATACAGCAAGAAACACAGGATTCCATCCTGCTACCTGTTAATAAAGTGTACATAAACTTCCACTAAACACCTTTGGTGTGCATAAGTGATGTATTTGTTCAAAATGGAGTTATGTCAGAAGGGAGACCCTGAAATCACTGCCTGCTGCTAATATTTGCTCCTGCTCCTGCTAAAAGAGGGATAGAAGCTGAGCAAGAAGACATATGCCAGTGTATGCTGATACAGTGGGATAGTTACAGCCTACGGTTGTAAGTGCAAGTCTTTCCCACCTATACTTACAGGAAGGAGTGAACAAAATGTAAACCGAGTCATACAGTGGTGTTGTAGAGATTATTTTCAATGCATAGTTGTGTATTAGAATTGTTAATAGAACAGCATGATGATGTGATTTGTGGCCTCAAATAAAATGAAACTGTTTTTTTTAATGAAATCCTGAGAAATATTACATAACAATTACAAATATTTGTACATATAGGTTCAATGCTATATACGGCTCCATGTAGGTTCAATCACACAGTTTGTATAACATTTTTGCTATAATTTATGTAAAGAGATATACATTTCTTTATGAAATCTTTGGAGTGTTTGATCACTTATTTAAGGGTAAAATTAAATATCTACAATAAGACTGACTGCTGTAACTGCTGTCCATCTATTGAGTCTTTTCACAGTTTTAACCTGTGCGGCATAACACTCATTTTCCTATAGTAAAACCAGCGAACCAGCCCCATTGTGTATAAAAGTGCAAACTTGCATACTTATAATCTCAGCAGGCTGAGCATCATGGTATTGATGTTCTGTAGGTATCAGACCGCTACAATTTCTTTGCCCTTTTAACTATAAGATGGCAATCAAGACATTACCCCAACTAAATACAACTAAGTACACATTAAATAATGTTAAGAAGCACCCATGTTATATGATCATTCCAGATTTGAATTAGAACTCCTTAGCAAACAATATATACTACTGGAGAAGCCTTACTACTGACCTTACACTGTGGTTTCTAACCTGTGGCTCACCAGCTTATAGTTAACAACATGCTGTTGTAGCTGTTAAAGTTGTAGATTTACACCAATATACAACATTACACCTCATTATTTACTTTGTTCTTCTGTTATAGGAGAAAAACAACAAAAATAATGCCAAATATGTAAAATTAATGGGCACCAAAAGATCCAATTTAGTTTGATATGGTTTGACATGGTTTTTTATGGAATCTGTGACTTGGGCTCCCAGCGGAGCCAACAATGCAGAATTGAGTATAGTCTTAGAGAGCCGCAGGTTGGAGACCACTGCCAAGGAGCGTGTAATTGAAGTGGCATATGTAGTGTTGTTCTTTCTTCTATTGATAATAAAGTGCTAAAGTTGTGTCCAGGAGAAACTGTCAGTAACTAGGTGTGTATTCTTCCTTACTGACCATTTATGAATAATATGAAAAAAAATTCTATTTAAGATCCATTTGAAACAACAAAAACCATTAATTTCCATTTTGCATAAACTGTAGTCATGATCAATTTGCTTGATCTGTAGTCAGCTCTTATATGTTTGTACTTATAGTCTAGCCATAAACACATGGAGAAAAAAATTGTCCAAGAATGTCACGAAAAGCAAATGCTGCACAACCCAATCAGTAGCTCCAGTAGCATTGTTCATGAAGCAAGTCTTCGGAGAGCCTATAAGGCAAAATAAAATGAAATGTTAGGCTTCTTCAAATCAAAAACAATACAAAATAAAATAAATACAAGTACTTCTTACATATTACTAAGGCACTATGATATACTATTTCTTTTATTTAAAAATTACTGCTGTTAAACTTTGTATCATATGTACTCAAAAATAAATAGAAAATATCTTTTTTACTATATTGATGACATCAAATTAAAGTAAAACCTTTTTATGTTGACAACCAACCAAAAATGCATTAAAAAGCTGTCTTCTCAAAGAAGGTTTGCAGTATGCAAAATATATGTTGAAACAAAAAATGTCACAAACATTCTGGCCAAGATAGAGTTTCGGTCATTTCAAAGAGTTTATGTTTTGGGGAGGTTCCACTTTATATCATATGGAAGGTACTTTGGTATCTTATGTTTATACTGGGAGACTACATATAGGTTCCTCCTTTAAAAAAAATTTTTTATCTCTGCATGCAAGGCATATTTGCAAAATATGCATGTATTTATATATTATTAGATGTATTCTTACCTCCTCTTGGGCATCCAGTTCATCATTTGTTGGTTCAATATTTGTGTATTCCAATGGCTCTTTTGATTCTTGCATTAATGAGATCTTGAAAAAAAATAAAGAAATTGTGGTTAAGATAATGGCAGTCATCAAGCCCCTTTATGCTATAGTCAGATATAAGTGCATACGTATCATGCTACACAGCCCATTCAAATCCATGAGTTTTCTGTGTCAGGTCCCCCAGAATAAGATATATTCTATGTAAATGTTTAACTTTGGCCTACAAAGAAGGATCGTAAACAGATCCACCTAGTCTATTAACTTTGAAATACCTAAAAAGATTTTCTCAACAGACTAACTTATGAATGAGGAAGTAACAGTTTTCCTTATAGAGAGTTTGCCAATTAAGGTCACCTTATAGGTGTGTGGAAACTTGGAGTCATTGATGTTCCTATTGATTCTGGGAAATATGCAAAATATTTTTTCCAGTGTGGGAAAAGGAAAACAATTCCTCTTTTAGTTACCTTGAAAGGCTTCCCCATTAACACCAAGCATGTATAACCAGTATGTTAATTCCATAAGGAACATATTCCCAATTGTAGACACCATTGTTTTGACCTGGTTGGTTCTATTCAGTACAGAGTAGGGAACTGGTTTGGCTTGGAGTGAGAGTCTATTGACTAGGGTCAGTAAGTAAGAGATTTTCATATTGAGACTGCCTTTTAGGCATGTGGAGACTTGTAGCCATTGATGCTCCACTATGGGATTCTGGGAAATATGCAAATATGTTTCCAGGGTGGGAAAATGAAAACAATGCTTTTTAGATGCTTAATCTGTTAATAATAGTAAACAAATTGGGCAAATGTATTTTACCTTCTCCATGAATGGATCGTGTCCTTCATTGTACTTTCTCTTGTCCTCGATGTATAACACTGCATCATGAATAGTCATGAAGAAAATGTCTGGCTTGATTTGATCATCGAAAAACAGACAATCTTCAAATTTTTTGTATACATGATCTATTAAAGGGGAAAAATACATAAATTACTCATTGTACCACACCTTTGTAAGATTAATGTAAAAAATGGTGTCATGAAATAAGTGTAAAAAAATTTTTTTACCATCACATGCTGCAATGTAAACATCTACATCAATCCTCTTGAACTCTTTGTAGATCTGAAACAAAAAACAACAGATGACTACAAACCGCAGTTGAACAAAAACAGCTTTATTATTAGAATGCATACTTAAACCACGGTTGACTTTCGTTTATTGGCTAAAGGGTTACTTCTTAAATGCATAGTATAAGTGCATTCTTCTAAGTACACATCATCTAGATGCTATGACTGAAAAACCCAGCACAGAAAGGCAATGTGAGTCCCTAGACAGATAGATTTGCGCTGAAACGATTGCTGCTTAATAATAGCCTGATGCAAACTGTGTGAGGACAAAAAAATCATGAAAATAATTTCAGGGGGATGTTCTTTCGACAAATGATGTATAAGCTGTGTTCCTGCAATCACATTTTTGCACGCAGTTTTAAAGACAAAACCGGGTATGGATCATAATACGAAAATTAAATGGATAGATGTTCCTTCTCTTTCTTTCCTCATTCCAGTTCTAGTTTTATATTCAAAACTGCATGCAAAACCTGAATGTGGAAACTAAGAATTTGGCTACATTCACACAATGTATGCCCCCCGTACCGTAATACGGTGGGCATACATCAGTGCCGGGGAGAGGAGGAGGGGGAGAGCCCCATAGAGTAACATAGGGCTCTGCGCCGTATTCCGTCAAAAGATAGGACATGTCCTTTCTTTCTATGGGCTACCGTACTGCTCCCGTATGGTGCCATGAGGCCATTGAAGTATATGGGGGATGTATATACGTCCCGATATGTTCATGTGAATAAAGGCTTAGGCTCATATAAAATATGATTACAAATTCCTCCTAACCCTCCCACCCAACTGCCTCTTTCTGAAAACTCATTTTCACCAACTGTTACTTGTTTGATTATCCCTATCAGGGATAGGTTAAAGGACATCTATCATCAGATCAAGGATTGTAAAACAAGCACACCAACATACTGGTGTGCGCCCCTTTGGCAGGATCTGCTGTTCTTTTTTAGCTTCTTAAAACGTTTTTAAAATGATCCCTCAGGCTCTCAGAATCATTTGCATAATTTTTAAAACTCCTTTTTTTTTTTAAAACAAGGGCATAAGAAGCTAAAAGAACACCAGATCCTGCCAGAGGGGGCACATGCCAGTATGTCTGTATGTTTGGTTTACAATCCTTGATCTGATGAAAGATGTCCTTTATTGTTGAGGGTAAATAGTTTGCCCGAATATGTTTGTACTGTATTGTATTGTATTTCTTTTACCTGAATT
Organism: Engystomops pustulosus; assembly: GCA_019512145.1. NCBI lineage: Eukaryota > Metazoa > Chordata > Amphibia > Anura > Leptodactylidae > Engystomops > Engystomops pustulosus. The sequence goes on along the minus strand of CM033644.1, from coordinate 103,902,280 downwards.
GTAATTTTGCCTGTTACAACTAAAACAATACACTCAAATATGAAAAAAAAAAATGTGATTACAAAATGAAGTTTGATAATTTGTTGGCTGGTTTTGGATATGTATGCAGAGACCAGTTATCCGTAACAGGTATTCCTACAAATACTCATTAGGCCGGTTTAAAAGTCTTTCAAACAAAAGTGTTTTGCTTTATTTTGTGGCATTTTTACTTTGATAAACAAGAAATAATGGCAAAGATAAATATTTAAGGCCTATTTCCCAGGAGTGACTGTAATGTGATTGTCTGAATGTCTGTCCGAAATGCTCAGATACCAGAACTGAACACATCATGGCGGTTGAGACGGACATTCAGACAAGCATAAGATGAGAGTTTGATGCTCCAGGGCAATAGACCTTGATGTAACTTTGTAAGACATAATCACTGCAAACATATGATACTTATTTGAATGGTATTCTACCATGAGTGATTGTTGTTTATGTATTATAGTGAGATGAATAATGACTATAAGCAATAAATAATCAAACCAAATAATATTCAAAAAGTGGTTGAAGGCCATCAGTACATTACAATACATTATTACTGAGAATGCTCAAAATATATGAAGGATTCTAAAGTAGAGTCCACTTTATGTTAAACAGCTGGTGCATCTAGTGACCTTGGTTAGTTTAATGTATTCATTAAAGAATTGTTTCAAAGTAAATCAGATGTTTACTTACCACTTTCAGTGACCTTACAGCCACCACATCAAGGAAAGAAATTTGACCAAAGTCAAAAATTAAGCTGTGAATGGAGACTTTGGGAACAGACACTGTAATTGGCAGCTCTGAATTCCAGTCTACTTGAATCTCCACTTCTTTCACTTCTGTGTTCTGTTCTTTCTCTGGGTCTTCAATATCATCATCATCTGGCTCAAATCCTTCATTATCTGTACCAACATCACTGATGATGCCATTCTTTAAAAAGAAAAAGTATTTATTTTAGAATCTGTCAAATAACCACCCAAAGCTAAATATATTTTCATAAAATGCTGTAGAAGCAGTGCCCCTAAATTTTTCCTCTACATGCCTGTAAACTCAAACTATCATGTCCTAAAGCTGTATGCAAATGACCTGAGATGGGTCCAATGAGTCACTATCATATTCAGCTTATTCATGAGTGTAAGGCACAGCCACACCTCCCAGTGCTTGACTGACAGCCTGTATAATGATGTGACACTCCTGGCACTGGCTCCTCTATGTGTTTCCTGGTGCTGGTGGTCCTGCCGCCTGTGTGTGTATGAGATACTCCTATACACATGATTGACAGCATGTATAATGATGTGCGGTATAATGGTGTAATGGCTCCTCTATGTGCTTCCTGGTGCTGGTGGCCACATCCCCTTCAGCCTGTGTGTGTATGAGAGATATAACTTCTACAGGATGCAGCCATGTGTATATGAGTAATAGCCTGACATGCTGTTATTCATATACACAACTTGTGTAGTTGATGTCTGTGTCACTAACAGGCAGCAGCTAAAACACTAGCAATGCTTCACTATATATTGCACACAGACATGAATCAACTAGATAAAGGTCTGCTCTAAAATGTAGTGGTGACAGGACTAGTGACAGAGACCTGATGACAGGTGTTCACAACATGAAGCCAAAATGTTCCAGTATGGAATTCACTAAGGTAGTTTAATGCAAGGCTTACTTATGATGCTCCCCTGTCAGCTTTTCACCGACATTCCCACCTAGGTCAGAAGTGTCAAAATGCACAGGACCTACTGCAGCCAGCCATGTTGACTTACAGGAAGTGGCATCACCTTGAATACAATAATTCTTTAAAGTGGGTTCTGTTACTGCTGATACCTCTGGCCCAGCTGGGAGCGCGGGTGAATGGGCAACAGGAGCATGATATGGCATGGTAAGGGATGTTCTTTTCTGATTTTATATAGTTAAACATCTATCATTCTATATATGATAGTTTATCTTTAAAAACAACAGATATGTAGGAACAATATATTACCTTGGTTGCCCTTAGTTGTCCTTTCTTAATCAGTTTATTTATTTTCCTCAGTGCTTTGGTCCGCTTATTAAAAATTCTGACAGCATCAAACCCAACCTAAAATGAAAAAATGCAATACATTTAATTGGTATATATTAAGTAGACAATGGAAATCCTGGAGAGATGGACACAAATGTAAATGCACTCACAATTTTTTTGATTCCACTTTTCAGTCCATCAATATTGCCATAGAAAATACCACTAGTAAACCGAACAATTTTAATTCCTTCAGGTTCCACAACCTACAGAGAAATATAAAAAAAATTTCCGGGTTATTCATTATGCAGATTTTTTCCCTTGAAGCCACACTCCCTTTACAGTTGCATGAGTTAAAAGTGTCTAAAATCCTTTTATATGTGTGTTAAAAGGTACTTTTAAAAAAAAATTTTTTGGTGTAAATTACGACAGAATTTTGACATAAGCAGATTGATACATCTGCATCACTAGGTTTTTATGAGATTTAATTATCTCCCAGACTCCAAAACTCCCAGGCTCCCAAAAAGCAGATGGTCATGGGATGTGATAGTATCATATATAAAATATCTATAATATTTGTGATATATATTGTGTTGTGGTAACTTATTAATTTAGTTTTTAAAACTATTTACATTTACAATTCTAGTCATAATGTTTACTGCTTTATGTACCGTTTTGTATGTTTTAACCTCCTTGTAGAGTTCTGTTCCAGGGACATTTCCAAGCGCACCACATGATGGGCTAGAACAAAAACATATCAAAAGTAAGTACTACAACATTTTGTCATGACACATAAAATAAACCTCTGTATGTGGAACTATCCGTACATAAAATTTTACTTAATCAGCAGTTCCCTATTACCGTATTTTTCTGACTATAAAGCGCACCATCAATCAATGCCTGCTAAAAAGTCTAGGTTAATGTATAAGGCGCACCGGATTATAAGGTGCACCTGATTATAATGATTATAATGATGAATGACCAGCAGGAGGCTGCTTCATATATAAGGCGCACCTTTGATCTCTGAGAGAATCAAAAGATTTTTTGTGCGCCTTATAGTCTGAAAAATATGGTATATCCCACATTTGTATAACATAACTATATTGCCTTCTTTACAAGTAGAAAGATTTAAACATTAGTGCTAAACATAGTGGTGTTGTGTCGTTATTCCCAACAATTCCAGGAAGTCTACAATTGCTGAATTGAAACTAGACCTACTGTATCTTATTTGTCTTTTGGTAAGCACATTGTTGGAATGTAATATTTCTGAACTCCAAAACTCCTGGTCTTTGTGCATTTTTACACCACCCTTACTTTTAAAAAGTAGGTGCAGTTTGACGGTTAAGCCTAGTTTATGAACTGGGACATTTATTATTGAGACATAGGGGTCTCCGAACTTAATGGAAATCATAAACTTGGCAGAATTAAAGATGCAATATATCCAGCTGTTTATATGTTTGGATCAATGTTAAGTCAGTATAGTCTCCTGCTAAATTGACTTCAAAATCACTCCTGATAATAATCATTTAAAAAAAATTTGGACTAAATCGCATCACAGTATAAAAATGAAGTACTTACAACTGGACTCGTAGAACAAGAGTTAGTAATCCGAATACCAAACCGGCCAACAATCCCAAGTCAAGTCCCAAAATGATGGATGCAATACATGTGAACACCCAGATCACCTAAACAAATAAAGGAAACATTCTTTTATATTGATGTCTTATAACCACTTAGAAAGGTATACAGTATGCTCGGTTGCTTCATTTAATAGAAAGTTATATGCCACTGCACCAATTAAACCCCAATCATAAACAAATTTTATTTTACTTAATGCCTTGCATTCTACATAACTTCCACAGTGAAATAGCTTGGACTGCACATAAAACCATCCTGTGTTTAAATTGGTATTTTAGCTATAACAAGTGATTAACTATTTCAGGAATTGAGTATATTGTCACTCTGATTGATGGTAGCATGTAGAGTTTGCAAAAATTGGATAGATAGTTGCCAATGAATATCATGCAACATTTTTATTGGCTAAGAGTAGGATAATGCATTTTGAGGGTATATCACTTTCTTCATCAGATCCGGAAGAACATCCTGAAATCCCAGGATAAAACCATTATATAAATATATAGCCTCTTACTAGTCCAGTACCCCCACCTATATGAGATAGTGGACCTAACTACTGCATGGTTTTATTTTTGGATTGTACTACTCTAACTGCTATTTTGTCTCCAATATTCTAACTTTTATTGATAGGGATCTGTCCATATTTTCTTGGAACAGCATCAGGCTGTAAAGAGAACTGCCAATTTGTCTCATTCAAGTAAATGGCCCTGAGAGGCAATACCACTGAGCACTGTGGCCCCTTCAATCTAGAATTGTCATTCTAGAATTCTCTTTTGGAAACGGGCTTCCGTTGATCAGTAAGTGAGAGTATTGGCATAGTTTAATTCAGTCTAACTATTAAGAATAAAGATGTAACTAAGAAATCAAATCAATTTAATGTGAATGGTAAGTGATCAATGAAGTAGAAGTACATCTGTGGCTTATAAAACTGTTTAATAAACTTACCGAGTCCCACTTGTTTTGTCTCCATAAACGAGGCACATCAAAAACTTGCCAGAACATTCCTTTAAGATTCGCTATAACAATAGCTGCCAGCACTGACTGTAATAAGATGCATGGATTAGTCAGTTTTTAACATAATTATAAACACAAGCATATAAAATACTGTCGAATATTTTGATTACTGGTAGTAGTAGTTGTTGTCATATGTCAACCTTTCATGAAGAATGCAAGATATATTGTATCTCTGATGATAGGATCAGAGATGAAGCTTTGCATTTCTATGAATTTGATTGAAAAAATACATCTTTAAAAAGACTTAAAAATATTTTTTTTTCTCACTACTATAAAATTGTCAGCAAAGTTTCTTAGGAAACTAAATCGTTTAGAAGTTACTTACCTTCTGCAATGGTTCAAGGAGTCTACCGAGTGCCACTATAGCGATCAACACAATGAAGGCGGAAATTATACCAGCTATCTGTAACACAAAATATTATTTTGTTAACTGGAAAAAGTTCCCACCTGCAAGAAATTGCCTCCAAGACACAGCCCCAGCTTACCTGAGTCTTTCCACCTGTGCTTTCCTGGACGGCTGTACGTGACAAGGCAGTGGTGGCACAAAAACAAGAAAAGGCTCCAGAAAAAAGGTTGCTTATGCCAAAGGCGATAAACTCCTGTAAACAGAAATACATATCATTTAGCACATCGTCGTGAAATACGATTGTAGTAGAGTAACATGTCTTTATGAAATGTACTTTTCACATATCTATATTTTTTTGTCAGCATATACAGTAGCTTTATTTTTTTGTAGACCTAAAGATTTGTCAGGAGTAGTAGATGTATTTTACATTTGTGACTAAAGAAATATGTAACATACAGTTTAACACTCACATACATCACTATTTAGACACAAGGGTGAGGAATTTATTAGGACTGGCGTTTAGTTTTCCCCTGCCTGCTTCCTGCACTGATATTCACTCTGGCCTCTTAGTGAAAATGGACAAGCCACACGTCCATAATGGCATACAGGTTGTAGAAACCCAAAAAGTGGCAGGGAAAGAGAGATTTATATGGTTTCTTTGCCAGAAAACGGGGGAGATGCCATAATAAATGTAGGTCAATATCATACAATAATTTAATGTGCAGGGTACAGAAGACACATACCTGATTCCCATTGATGGCATAGTTGTGTTTGGTAGCATACACTTTGCCTACAGACACTGCAACAGCATAGGCCACTATACCTATTGAAAATGCTGAGCCAATCATTTCTTGAAAGAGACTCACATCTGGTGTCATAGGAGGTATGAAACTAAAAGAAAAAAGCAACATTGTGATAAACACCATAATTGCAATCTTCAAACAAAGAAGTGGTTAATAAATCATATTATTTAGTAAAATAAATTAATTTCTTTCTGTTAGTAGATTAACATAACATTCAATGTAGCACTCCTAGTAACTGCCTATTATTTTTTATATCTTTTATTCTATTATACATCAAATTTACCCTTTCATATGAAGCCCTGTTATCATGCTACATCCCTTTGGTCATATTAATTATAAAACTGTCTAAAGACTTTATAATTAAGGCCTCACGCACATTGCTGAAGTTTTTGGCCATGAGCTGGCTACCCCATACACTTCTATTGAGCACAGTAACGGTTCTGTGAGGCAAGATTTACACCTGTGCCACAAAATATAAAGCAGGTCTTATTCCTCCTCCAAATTTGTGGTGCAGCCACTAATTTCTTATGGACATCTAAGGGAGGCACCAGGCTGAAACGTGCCACCAATGTATTGTTTAATAACAATAGGGTTTCCTCCCACACACCAAAACACACTGCTAGGTTGGTTAGATTGTGAGCCCCATTGGGGACAGGGACCGATTTGGCGAGCTCTGTGCAGTGCTGCATAATCTGTGTGCTATATAAATAAAGGAATTATTATTATTAATAAATCTGCTCCACTGCGTCAGAATACACTTACCCATTTGGAATCTTTTTTACTATTCCAGCATTATACTTTTGTTCTAGATTTGCTCCATATGATATCCCTGTAGCTACAATTGTCTGTAAGATGAAATAAAACAAATGAAACATACACATTTCTGTTATTTAATTGTTTTACATTAATCCAGTTATTCCACGTACCACCAAGACTTCTATCGGTATAGGTACTTTAATAATGTGCTTGTATCGATCATTCAGTTCTTTCACCACAATGCAGACAAGCAAAGTCAGGAGTCCAGCAATTAGATCAGCGATGTTGGTTTTTCCAATATTTGCAAAGATATCAATAATTGTCTAGATCAAAATAAAAAAAATATTAGTAAAATAATTCATATTTTAGTGATGTAAAATTAAACATATGCAATTTCACATTTTGTCACATGGTTAGCAAATCTGAACTGATTTGAAGCAAATTTGAGCTTCAACAGAGACATTCCCATAAAACAGCATTTAAAATTATGGTTAACTTACATATATTATAGAGAGTACGCCATTGTAGTTTTTTGTGGGAACATTGAGCAGTGTTTTGACTTGTGATACAAACACCTGGAAAGCAGCTGCTGTGGTGAACCCACCAACCAAAGGATCTGCTAGGTACCGGACAATAAAGCCGATCTGGAATATCCCTAGTAAAAGCTGTGGATTTAAAAAAAAAACAGATGTATAAATCAATAAAACAAAAGGAAGATTTGCATGTGACCTATTAGAAATTCGGGCATTAGAGGAAAGGAAAAGAAACCTTAATATATGAAATTGCACTTTACATTTATGTTGTGCTGAGTTTATTTGCACTTTATGTAAATTTTTATGCACAATACACATGAAGTAACACTGTAAGTATTCCTGATAAAATAAAATGGCTATAAGCATAAGTCAAGAAAATAGGGATAAGTGGGTTATTTTCCGATCAGAGCACATCTTTCAACACAAATTTTTTTTTTACCTGAATTATTCCTATTAAGAAACTGAGAGTTCCAGAAACCATAACTCGAGCCGCATCCCTGGCCACTGTGTCTATCACTGTCTTGTTCAGTCCGGTGCCGTTACTCAGCATGGTAAATTTTTCATCAGGAGCCATACTCAAGACAACAGACCCCACCATCAAGCTGACCACTGGAAAGGGTCCTGTAAAACAATGGAGATGTGGCTTAATTTAGCTGCATAATATATAGACACCTTCCTGCTCCATTACATTATGCCTAGATTATGGTGTAGTTACACTCTAGTGGATTAAAATAGTGTGGAATACTTAGCAAGGGCGAGAGAAACAGCAGAGCAATTCAATATTTCTAAAACATCAAAATTAAATATAACATCAACATCAAGCATGGTAAACTAGGGACACTTACTCATAGATCCAGGCACTGTCACTGTGGTAATCTTATATTTTTGTATCTAGGCCGCCTTCCTTCTAGAATCAACATTGATGCACTGTCACAGGCTGTTACAATGAGCAGAACATGTCTCCCCCTTTCCTTGCTCACTCTCCCTCCTCACTCTGCCTGTGTAATTAGCAGGAAGTGCACAGGAACGGGAGACTTGTTTTGCTCATTGTAACAGCCTGTGAAGATACATCACCGAGGTGCTCTGGAAGCACCCCCAGAGCCATTCAGACACATTAGCATAATAATAAAAGTTTATATTAGAAGGAAGGAAGCCATGCATAACTAATATAAGAAAGATTACCACCATCACAGTGCCTGGATCTATGAGTAAGGGTTCCTGGTTTATCATGCTTGATTTTGATGTTAGATTTCATTTAATGATGACTGACACAATACAAATATATTTCTTACTTTGAAATCATTACATAGCATATTACTTACCAACTGATATGTGTTTAGATGTTCCCAAAAAGAAATATGTCAAAATAGGAAAGAATGAAGAGTAGAGACCGTATCCAACAGGGACTGCAGCAAGTAATGCAAAAGCCAGACCTGTTCAGAAAAAATAGATTATACTAGAAATAAACAGTCACTATATAAGAGCATTTATAAACGACAATTACATAAAGGAACTATGCAAACCTGTTAATAAACACTCAATAATAATCTTCCTCATATTATTATAAGTTCATAAAAACAATCTATTTTGCAATCCTTTACAAGTAGGAAAACATAGCTGGTCAAACCTGTTTATTGTATGGTTAGAACTAAAATAAAGAAAGCTGTACATTTATGTTAGATTAACATAAATGAATATTGCAAATTATTAACCCCTTCCCGACATTTAACGTACTATTACTGCATGGCGGGAGGTGCATTCCCGCAAAATGCAGTAATAGTACGTCAAGCTTCTGGCGCTGACCGTGGCGTGTCAGGGGCATTTAACGGTAATCGGACCCCGCCGCGGCGCTTACCGGGGGGGTCTGCTGCTCCGATCGCAGCCCCGGGACTGCCAGTGCCCGGGGCTGCACGATCTCCTTCCGGGAAGCCCGGTCCTGCCTTCTGGCAGGACCCGGCTGTGACACACTGAGCATGCGCAGCATGCTCAGTGTGTCACATAATACAGTGTAATACATCTGTATTACACTGTATTAGGTGAAGAATAGCTTGAACAAGTGATCAGTGGATCGCTTGTTCAAGCTAACCAGTAAAAGTAAAGAAAAAAAGTTAAAAACACTAAATCAACACACTTTTTAATAAAAATAATTAATTAAATAAAGTTAAAGTCCCCTAAACACAAACATTCCCTATACACATCTAATAATGTAAAAAAAAACTGAAAATCACCAAAACCCCCCACATTTTTGGTATCGCCGCGTCCGTAACAATCTGTACAATAAGTCAGAAACATTATTGGACCCGTACGGTGAACGCCGTAAAAACAAAACCTGAAAAACTCGCCAAAAATGTAAATTTTCATAAAATCCCTTCACAAAAATGTTCCAAAAAATAAGCCTTAAACCAGCTCTGTCAACCAAAAAGTATTAAAGTTATAGTTAAAATATTATAACTCCGAAAAGATGGCGATGCAAAAACAATTGAGATTTTCTTTATATTCGTTTTTTTCCTGTAAAATTGTAAAATATATAAAAAACTATATAAATGAGATATCACCGTAATCGTAGTGATCTATATAATAAAAATATTATAGTATTTTTAGTGTATGGTGTACGACCCCCAAAATATACAAAAAAAAAAAAAACCCAAAATTGACAATTTTGTTTTCCTCCATACATTAAAGAGTTAATAAAATCTAATCAAAAAGCTACAGACCCACTAAAATGAAGTATTTGTAAAGTGTATCTCATGTGGCGAAAAATAAGCCCTTATATGTCTAAATTGCCAAAAAAAATAAAGATTGTATAGCCAATAAAAAGTGACAATGCATAATCTGCTCAGCTTCTCTTTGATGCCCTGGCGTGTGCCCATACAGCAGGTTACCACTGTATTACACTGTATTAGGTGAAGAATAGCTTGAACAAGTGATCAGTGGATCGCTTGTTCAAGCTAACCAGTAAAAGTAAAGAAAAAAAGTTAAAAACACTAAATCAACACACTTTTTAATAAAAATAATTAATTAAATAAAGTTAAAGTCCCCTAAACACAAACATTCCCTATACACATCTAATAATGTAAAAAAAAACTGAAAATCACCAAAACCCCCCACATTTTTGGTATCGCCGCGTCCGTAACAATCTGTACAATAAGTCAGAAACATTATTGGACCCGTACGGTGAACGCCGTAAAAACAAAACCTGAAAAACTCGCCAAAAATATAAATTTTCATAAAATCCCTTCACAAAAATGTTCCAAAAAATAAGCCTTAAACCAGCTCTGTCAACCAAAAAGTATTAAAGTTATAGTTAAAATATTATAACTCCGAAAAGATGGCGATGCAAAAACAATTGAGATTTTCTTTATATTCGTTTTTTTCCTGTAAAATTGTAAAATATATAAAAAACTATATAAATGAGATATCACCGTAATCGTAGTGATCTATATAATAAAAATATTATAGTATTTTTAGTGTATGGTGTACGACCCCCAAAATATACAAAAAAAAACCCCAAAATTGACAATTTTGTTTTCCTCCATACATTAAAGAGTTAATAAAATCTAATCAAAAAGCTACAGACCCACTAAAATGAAGTATTTGTAAAGTGTATCTCATGTGGCGAAAAATAAGCCCTTATATGTCTAAATTGCCAAAAAAAATAAAGATTGTATAGCCAATAAAAAGTGACAATGCATAATCTGCTCAGCTTCTCTTTGATGCCCTGGCGTGTGCCCATACAGCAGGTTACCACCACATATGGGGTATTGTTATACGCGGGATGGATTGGGTATGCAGGTTACCACCACATATGGGGTATTGTTATACGCGGGAGGGATTGGGTATCAAATTTTGTGGAGCGTTTTGGTATTTTATCCACTGAGAATTTGTACATTTTATGAAAAACACATTCATTTAGCCAAAAAAAATTTAATTTTGAAATTGCATCCGATTTTGTTTTAACCCCTGTAAACCAATTAAAGGGTTAACAAACTTCATAAAAGTTGTTTTACGTACTTTGAGGGATGTAGTTTCTATAATGGAGTAATTTATGGGGTTTTACTTTTATTTAGGCCTCTCAAAGTGACATGAGCAGGTCCCTCAATAGCAGGATTTTGCTTTTTTAATGAAAATGTGAAAAATTGCACCTGACGTTCAAAGCCCCATAACATCCTACAAAAATGATAATATGTATAAAAAACCATGGAGGCATAAAGTAGACATTCGGTGAACGTTAGTTATTATGTTTTTTGGTGTTATGACTCATGTGTGGAAAAAGTAGAACATTTTGAATTTCGAAAATTGCTAATTTTTCTAAATTTTCACCAAATATCTGATTTTTTCATAAATAAATGCAAAACATACCACCAAAAATTTTTAACTAACATGAAGTACAAAGTGTCACGAGAAAACAATTTCAAAATCACATATTTAACATATGGATATGTTAAAGCGTTCCAAAGTTATAACCATTTATAGTGACACAGGACAGATTTGAAAAAATGGTCCGTGTCAGGAAGGTGAAATGTGGCTTCGGCGTTAAGGGGTTAAAGTAAATTTTTTAATATATAATTTGGTAATGAAATATGCTACTATGTCCTTATTTTTCTAGTATTTTTCTTCCCCATTTAAGCAGTTTCTATAAAGGAATTATTGTTAATTATTGTATAAATCAGCTTCCTCTCCCTGAATTCCAGTGACAGCTGAAGCTTTCCAATGAATTAACTCTCTACAGTCCCTGGATACTCTGATCTCCAGAGATGAATCATCAAGGGAAAATGCTCTAGGTATGGAAACAGTTAATCACTAGTCTTTCCTTTTCTCTAATCTGAGTATGGGCCTTTATATACACTACTCACTGCAGGAGAAAGAAGAGCAGAAAAAATCACAAAGTAGCTGTTTTACTTAGCAAAGTATATAACAAAGTTTACTATTATTACATTCTCTGTTACATCTACTATATTTCTACAATAAAAAAAAAAATCTTTACACTTGCTGTCAGCATGTATGGCAATGCTGGCACAGTATATTATACTGCTTTGCATTAATATTGGATTGTATTATAGGTGCAATAACAGGACAGCATGGTCTAGTTCGATAGTTGGATTAAAAAAATAATTTAAAATATTTAATAAAAAACCTACAATGGTAGAAATGTGTTTTGCTTCTACTTTCTTCCTTTTTTAGTTAAAAAACTGATCAAAACACTTAGACAGTGAACATTAGACACATGACTAAATATTTTTGGATTGAGGTACGGTTTATCTCTGTTTCAAAATTATCCTATGGGAAAACTGGGTTTGAAATACAAATGTTTTGGCATATGAGCACAAATTCTGCTGTAATCCAAGGTATTCGGTCATTACGGAAACATTTGTCTGGGTTTTTAATGATTTCCTATGGGAAAACTTGCTTTGGATCACAAGCATGTTCCCGGAACAAATTAAGTAATCCAAGGTCCAACTGTATTTGGATGTCAGAAAGATAGCCCTGAGTTGTACAGTTTAACCCAAAAAATAAACAATAAAAAATCTATGGTTTCTAGAAGATATTTCTGGAAGTTATTCCAGGAGTCATACTAACGCATATATTAAAGGGTTACATAACGTGGTTACATTTTAAAAAGTTTAATTTTACAATATGCTTTCTGTATCAATTTCTAATGTCTTTTCTAGATCTCTGCCTGCTGCCATTCTATAGAAAGCTTCAATGTTTACTTCCAGTGCACAGAAAACTGGTCATGGTCGCACAGGTTATACACACAACTCTGAGCCGTGCACCTGTGTGACCATGGTGAGATTTCTGTCCACTAGCAGTAAACATAGAATCTTTCAATAGAAGCACAGCAAGCAGAGATCTATAAAACAGCGAGGAACTGATAAAGCATATTGGAATATTTGCATAATATTTCATTATACAAACAATAACATTAATTTGCTGAAGTGGGAATAACCCTTTAACTTAGTATTTATACCCTGACAAGCCAGTGTCTCACAAGTGTTTGCACCAGTTTTCTGTCTTACTTTGCACTAGAAAGAACATGCAAACTGCTTGCACATTTATTTATAAAGTGTAAAGTTTTGTGTCACGGCTGCACAGTGTCCAACAAGACAGAAAAACTTGCACCAAAAGAGGTGTGTTAGTGCTTAGTCGGACCATGCGCCACAATCCGGAAGCACGAACAAAAAAAATGGTGCACACTTCCAGAGTAGGGCAGGGGGCGGCAAATTAATGAAGAATGTGCACCACAATTCATGAATCTGGCGCACTCTGCACCCTATGGGGACCTTGTGACACAATCTTAAAGGCACATTACTGTGTCTCAGATGATGGATACATATAAATGATGAGGTCGTTATATGAATATATATCTTAATATCTTTTTATAAAAAAGCATTACCGCATAATATCTCCTGAAACAACTGCCTCAACCTAGTACAAATCTTCCAGATCGCTTACCTTGCAGTGTGGCTACAAGCCCGGTACTGACTCCAGAAATCAGGTCGTTCACAAACCATTCCTTCCATCTGTACTTTGGAAGCCAGTCAAGGACAGGGAAAAATGACTTCACAATCAGAAGAGCTCTTCTGGATGTACAGCTGTCAATTGGGAAAACAGAATTAATGTCAAGACAAAATGACTGCTAGAAAACTGGTTACAGCTTAGAACGATGTCTAATCCTAGCACGTTAAATGATAAAAGGATGTCTCAGAAGTGAGTCTCTGACGTTGTACATCATCTTTTAAACCTAGGAGTAGATCTATACGGTAAATATGTGAAACAGTTTTGAAAGGTATTTGTGATACTTGTGGAACTCTATCAAGCACGCAACTAATAATAAATCTCATTTTATTTGCATGTATGTTGTTCAGCTTAAAAACCTAATCAAAATCTAAAGTTTAGTCTCTTATCAAATATTTCACCAACTTAAACTACATGCAAAGTAACAACCTGCAGTTTTTTTGCAGCCTCTCCTGGATAGTTTTCTTAACAATTTCCTTCTTTTCATTTTCTTCCTGAAAAGTGGGGTCCGAATAAACCGTTCGTGCCACGAGATAGCCAGGGCTGTGCGTATCCATTCTTCCTGATGACACCTAAGGAACATAGCCAGAAGTATGTAAAGTATATATTCCACCATCAGCACATATCCTGAAATCATGAAGTATTCCTAAGGTTGGAAAATAAGTTAGAATATATATTTTTACATAAACATAGGGAGCATATTTATTATATAAAATAATGTATATGGACCATGAAAGTTGTAAAACATTGATGAAACTCTGGTGTTAATCATAATTCTGTGTACCTGTAAAAGCTGCAGCCCTCAGCAACCTTGGCTCGTATCCTGTGCTATTCGCATTATATAGTCCTTGCAGCCCAAGGGAAGTACTATTTATGGGAAAACATAGACTCCCATCACCAGTTTGAGGTAGAATAAACTCACCATCCAGCACATGTATATTAACCCTTTTCTCAGAAGTCCAGCAGTCCCCTGCCGTAATTTGAATACGTTTATATAACATGATACATGAAAGAGTCCTTACTGAAGTACAGTGTAGTGGAAATTTGATAATCAGTTTAAACCATGACTTTATTTTCTATCATTCTCTTATAACAAACGTCATTTCTGCTTAATAACATTTACAGCTATTGCCATCATTATGGGATGAAGCAGGTTTATCTTTTTTGCTTTCTCTCATATTTTTAAGAAGATACCTAAATTTGTTCATTAGATTCTGACTGATTCGGACAGATTATTTTATTTGGATTTACAATAAGTTCAGTTTGTATAAGTACACATTAGATGATTAAATTTACTTCTTTAATAATATTTCATGCTGATCAATGATTATTACTGGTTGTTTTTTAAAGTGCCTACATGTTTGTATACAAACGGGTATTTCGTCTACATATACACACAGTTCTTGCGATGTAACACATTGAACACACTGTCCTTACAAATGACCTTTCTATCTATAGATACTCAGTCTTGTGTTTTTCAATCATTTGCATTCTTTGTGTCATTTCTGTTGTTATCTTTGTCATTTGTTTTATTTTTGTTGAGACACTAATGTAGGACAATGTAATGGTGTGTTCATTAGGGAATTGCTTATCAAATAACTGTAAGAGAAATTAAGAGATCAAATACCTTACGATAAATATGTTACTGTATAACAGTACAAATATTCTGAGATATATTCTACAAATTATTAGTGCAAAAGTTGTAACATTTAAATATATCTAAAGTTTTAAAAAACTTTCATTTGCAACCATAAAACTCATTAAAACTGTGGGGCTGATTTAAAAGTTGCAAATTATTGCTCAAATTCATCAAAATCAAAAATTCCATCCGTCAAAAAAGTAACAAAAAGTGCAAAAAAAAGAGAAAATAATGTGATACCCCCCAATGTTGCAGTCCAAGATAGCCATCAAATATAACGGGTTATTAAAAATCACAGACAGACTGCCACTAAGTGGTTATCTAATTATATATAAAAACTTTTGCTAAACAAATGCACTGAATGCCACTCAATGTTTCATGTTTGATGAGAAATCTGATGCATTTTTAGATTTAGTAGATTGCTTTGGGTAATTAATTTATACTATACATTTGGCTTAAAAGAAATCTACTACGAAATTCCATCAGGATAAACCAGGGGCACTTACTCATAGATCCAGACTGTGGTTTATGTTCTCTGCTCTATATGCTTGTTTATATACGTAATGTGCATATGATGTATACATGCTGTATGTCTGTGTATCTGGTGTGTGTACACTCACCGGCCACTTTATTAGGTACACCATGCTAGTAACGGGTTGGACCCCCTTTTGCCTTCAGAACTGCCTCAATTCTTCGTGGCATAGATTCAACAAGGTGCTGGAAGATTCCTCGTAGAGATTTTGGTCCATATTGATATGATGGCATCACACAGTTCCGCAGATTGTCGGCTCTGCCACGATCCATGATGCGAATCTCCCGTTCCACCACATCCCAAAGATGCTCTATTGGATTGAGATCTGGTGATGTGGAGGGCCATTTGAGTACAGTGAACTCATTGTCATGTTCAAGAAACCAGGCTGAGATGATTCCAGCTTTATGACATGGCGCATTATCCTGCTGAAAGTAGCCATCAGATGTTGGGTACTTTGTGGTCATAAAGGGATGGACATGGTCAGCAACAATACTCAGGTAGGCTGTGGCGTTGCAACAATGCTCAATTGGTACCAAGGGGCCCAAAGAGTGCCAAGAAAATATTCCCACACCATGACACCACCACCACCACCTGAACGTTGATACAAGGCAGGATGGATCCATGCTTTCATGTTGTTGATGGCCAAATTCTGATACCACTCCGAATGTCGCAGGCGAAATGACATCAGACCAGGCAACGTTTTTTCCAATCTTTACTGTCCATTTCGATGAGCTTTGAAAGTAGCTCAGTTTCCTGTTCTTAGCTGAAAGGAGTGGCACCCGGTGTGGACTTCTGCTGCTGTAGCCCATTTGCCTCAAAGTTCGACGTACTGTGCGTTCAGAGATGCTCTTCTGCCTACCTTGGTTGTAACGGGTGGCGATTTGAGTCACTGTTGTCTTTCTATCAGCTCGAACCAGTCTGCCCATTCTCCTCTGACCTCTGGCATCAACAAGGCATTTCCGCCCACAGAACTGCCGATCACTGAATGTTTTTTCTTTTTCGGACCATTCTCTGTAAACCCTAGAGATGGTTGTGCATGAAAATCCCAGTAGATCAGCAGTTTCTGAAATACTCAGACCAGCCCTTCTGGCACCAACAACCATGCCACGTTCAAAGGCACTCAAATCACCTTTCTTCCCCATACTGATGTTGGTTTGAACTGCAGGAGATTGTCTTGACCATGTCTACATGCCTAAATGCACTGAGTTGCCGCCATGTGATTGGCTAATTAGAAATTAAGTGTTAACGAGCAGTTGAACAGCTGTACCTAATAAAGTGGCCGGTGAGTGTATATGCTGTACGTCTATATATGGTACTGTATGTATGTGTGTGTATATGTGTGTGCAAGTGTTATGTGTAAATGCTGAATGTCTGTGTATATGGTGTGTATATTCTGTACACTAGAGATCAAAATTACAGAATAATATATCATCACTTGATTTTTTTAGAAATAATGTAATCTACCTTGATCAACCTTTGATGTTTTTTTTTGTAAGGGGTAGTTTTGAACTGCGATAGTTACCGGTGTGTTCTGCATCATCATTTTGTGTGTGTATTTTTAGAATGCTGTTATCATTGTGTCATTTGGTTTAATAAAGATTTATATAGTTTATCATATTAATATTTCTATTTGACTTTCTCCTTGTATTGGAGTTAGCTGAAGAAATACTTTGGTATAACGTTGAGTTAATAGTCGAGCCAATGGGCGTTATTTATCATTGGCTTTGCTGGGTTTTTTTGGCATAAAAAAGGCTAAAAAAAGCAGCACTAAAAAGTTGCACAGGACTATTTCCGCCACTTCACTTTTCTGGCATAAACATTGATTTCATGACTTGCAAAAAAGTTGCATGATTACTCAAGTACCCTGCTGGCGTATGTGCTGAGACCTTTTATGCATTTTTCACATTTTGTTTAAAAAATCCCAGGCAGCAAATAGAACATAAGCACATTTATTAAAGGCCCAAAGCTACTTTAATGGATCTGAAGGGGCATCAGAGCCCCAAGAACAGCCACAGAAATGTCCCAAGGAGCAGGGAAAAATAACCCCCAATGACGTAAAGGTGTCCAAATCATCACTTGCACACCAATGTGCTTGGCAGTACATATGAGGGTTTTTTGCCAATTTGCTGTTTGCTTACACTAAATATGGTGCTGTGCAATTTGGTCAAGCATCTCCACTTTGGTTTTGTTTGTCCACAGAAGATTGTCACGATTTGTTCAGATGCAACTTTGCAAACTTAAATTGTAATTCAATTTTATTTTAAGGAAGAAGATACTTTCACCTGGAAACAACGATACATCTTCAGTTTAATTTTACATATAACATTTAACATGCTAAGTCTAAATGGCTCTTTGTTTTTGTCTCTGAAAATGACTGGTTCTGACTTTGGGGTAAATTTTCTGAGACTCCGAATACACTTACAAGGTGTTGTGCTATGTTTCTAACTTATCACCAACAGTCATAAAAATTGTATGGGCAGGACGTGATAAAAAAAATAAACTGGTCCTCGGAAGGCATTAAATTCGGTCAATACTAAAGATAGACTGTCTAGAATGTTCTTGTAAGTAATCTTGCTCAGTGGAAAAAGTGGTGGAGTAGCACTGTGAGTATCGGATCTAGACTTGCAGGTATCATAGTATATAAGGTTGGAAAAAAGTCCATCAAGTCCAACCTTTAACAATTAAACAAATGTATTTTCCCATAACCCGTGATATTTTTGCTCTCCACATAGGCACATAGGCACCCAGGCCTCTCTTGAACATGTACATAGAGTCCGCGATAACAACCTCCTGCGGCAGAGAGTTCCATAATAATAATAATAATAATAATAATAATCTTTATTTATATAGCGCCATCAAATTCCGTAGAGCTTTACAAAATAGTCTCACTCCTCTTACAGTAAAAAAAAGCGTTGTCTATGGTGATGGTAGAACCTTCTCTCCTCTAGGCGTACAGGATGCCCCCTTGTCCTGGTCACAGGCCTAGGTATAAAAAGATCTTCGGAGAGATCCTTGTACTGCCGTTCTGGTATTTATACATTTTAATGAGGTCATCTTTTTTCTAAACTGAATAATCACAAATTTTGTAATCTGTCATTGTATTCTAGTCCCCCCATTCCCCTAATAATCTTGGTTGCTCTCCTATACACGAGTTCTATTTTAACAGTGTATTTGGCTCCGGGTACCTGGGCCGAAGTGAAGTGTGTGACGTCATGATGCCACTTGTAGCAGGACACCGCCATCTTTGTTTACATCCGAAATCCAACCTGACACCGCAAGGGAACATGAGGGCGGGGCGCATCGGGGGAACGATGGAAGGTGAGTGCAACTTTTTTTTCTAGGACTGTATATAGTTATTACATAGGGAATGTATATATTTATTATGGGGGGTGTATATAGCAATAATAGGAGTCTGCATACAGGCAGTACCCGGGTTACGTTTGGTTTGTTCTTAAGTTGAATTTGTATATTTTATAATTGTAGATCCAGACAAAAAATTTTTGGCCCCAGTGACAATTGTAGTTTCAACATTTTTTGTTGTAATGGGACCAAGGATTATCAATAAACCTTCATTACAGACACCTTACAGCTGATTATTGCAATCTGGGACTATAGTAAAGTAATCAGAAAGCTTCACCAGAGGTCAGAGGGTTCTGTCTGTAACTATGGGTTGTCTGTAATTTGGGTGTCCTTAGGAAGGGGACCGCCTGTATAATTGTTATAGGGAGGCTGTATATAGTTGTTATAGGGGGACTGTATGTAGTTAGTTAGTTATTATAGGGAGGCTGTATATAGTTATTATAGGGGGACTGTATATAGTTATTATAGGGGGTTGTATATAGTTATTATAGGGGTTGTATATAGTTATAGGGGGGCTGTATATAGTTATTATAGGGGGACTGTATATAGTTATATTGGGCTATATATAGTTATTATAGGGGTACTGTATATAGCTATTATAGGGGGCTGTATATAGTTATAGGGAAGCTGAATATAGTTATAGTGGGCTGTATATAGTTAGTTATAGACAGGCTATATATAGTTCTTATAGGGGGACTAAATAGTTATTATAGGGGAACTATATATAGTAATAGAGAGGCTATATATAGTTATAGGCGGTGTATATAGTTATTATAGGGGGTGTATATAGTATTTATAGGGGCTGTATATAGTTATTATAGGGGACTTTATATAGGTAATGTTGGGGCTGTATACAGTGATTGCTGGGGAAGCCATATATAGTGATTACTGGGGGCTGTATACAGTGATTGCTGGGGGAGCTGTATATAGTGATGTTTGGGGGCTATATATAGATAATACTGGGCACTGTATATAGTTATTGCTGGGTAGTGGTATATAGTGATTGCTGTTCCCTGTCTGGACTACATTCAATGGGGGCCCCCACCATATTTTGCGCCCAGGGGCCCCCCACCAACCTTAGTCCAGCCCTGCCCAAAACTGTACACAATATTCCACGTGTGGCCTGACGAGTGATTTGTAAAAGGGCAAAACTATGTCCTTATCATGAGAATCTATTCCTCTCTTGATACATCCCATATTTTAATTTGCTTTAACAGCAGCTTCCTGGCTCTGGTCACTCGAATTAAGTTTACCATCCAGCAATACCCCCACGTCTATTTCAGCTGTGGTTTTACCAAGTAATTGACTGTTTAGATCATAATTGTACCTTGTATCTATGGTCTATGGCCCAAATGCATAACTTTACATTTATCGACATAAAACCTCATCAACCACTTCTCCACCCACTCCTCAAGCTTCCACAAATCCCTCTGTAATGCTAAACTATCAACCTCAGTATTTATTACTTTACACATCTTAGTATCATCTGAAAATATTGAAACTTGACTGTGTAAACCCACTGCATTAATAAAAATATTAAAAAGAAGTGGCCCAAAATACTGACCCCTGTGGCACTCCATTGGTAACGTCAACCCAATCTGAGAATGTGACATTAATGACACCTCTCTGTTTTCTATCACTAAGCCAATTACTTACCCAAATACACAGATTTTCCCCTAGTCCCAGCAGTCTCATTTTATGTACCAACATAAAATGCACTCCTTCTCAAAAGCCCAACTCAAAAGCCAGTAGCAATCCCAAAGGGAATATTCACCAAAGCCGCACTCCAGGAGCCAAGAAAGTGCTTGTACAAATATGACGTTTTGGAGCCATTACCAAGTGATCATATAGTGTTACAGCCTGGATTTAAATACCCTCATAGGAAGTGAGATCACAAGTCACATCACTTTCAGTGCAATGAAATGCATAACAAATTAATTCATAAAATACATCCAATAAAGTGCTAAGGGCCATTATAACTCAGTAATCTTAATTGCATACAGTGTAAAAGTCTGATCCAATATCCCTTATCACAGACCAAGAACCACAAGCTGCTTGCAATCACTGTGCTCACGTGCGCCAGTGTAACTAGGTAACATAGACGCTGACATGTCATTCTGGAAACTCTCACTATCTAGAGTGCAGAGTGCATCAGGATCTCGCAAGACATCACATCTTATAGGTAAGGGTAAATGCTAGTCTGTGGAACATCCCCCCATCATTCAAACTCCCAGACTGACATCACTGTTGTCGCTTTATTCATCTTTAAATGGGGCATATAATGACCCTTATATATATAGATGTAACCCATAGCACACTGTTAGCACTTTATTTTATAAGTGGTTATGTAATTTATTGCACTGATAGTTATGTCACTTCCCACAAGGGTGTTTAACTCCTTGCAAACATGAGCCGTACTATTATGGCACAGTATCTGGCCGGATGTATGGAGAGGGCTCACTTGCTGCTTGCCGTTTGCTGTGTTTACTGTTTATTGTACCCACCGCTAATTCCCATCACGGGTGTTAACTATTTAAATCCCCTCAGATTATTTGCTGCCCATTTTTAAATTGCAACTGTGCATATTCCCCTTCCCTACAACTAATATATAAAAATCTTTAACATGCGCCTTTCTACGGTGCCGCATCAGTAGATTATTGTAGGACCAAAAGGTCAGATCCCCGATATTTAACTGCCTCGACACTGCAATCAAACATAAACCTTCTACTACCCATCGTCCCTCCCCGCAGCAGCAATCGCAGGGTGCCCTTGGTGTGGCATCCGGGGCCCAGTGAAGGCCTGGCCTAATTGATACCTGTCTGAGAAGATAAAATGAAATACACTACATACGTAATGCAGTGCATTGTATAACAGATCAATCTCATGTTAGTGTCCCCTTGTGGGACAAAGTGATATAAAAAAAAAAGTTAAAAAAAAACGGGGGCAATAAAATGGAAAAACGATTCCCAAACTGAATTTTTTTTTAACCCTTTCCTGTCTACGGTTTTGTGTTTCCAGTTCTTGCTCCTCTCCTTTAAAGGGCATCTACCACCAGGATAAAAGACTGTATGCAAATGAGCCTGAGGGGCTCCAAGCTACATTTACACCTATGGAGCCTGGAGCCACTCAGCCTCATTTGCATACAGTCCTTCATCCTGGTGGTAGATGCCCTTTAACAATCCATAACTTTTTTATTTTGCCATGTACAGAGCTGTATGAGGGCTTGTTCTCTGTATAACAAATTTTACATCGTAGTGACGGCATTTAATATCCATATCCCATGTCGTGAATGGGAAAAAAAATTCCAAATGTGGTGAAATTGGGGAAAAAACTCAGTTGCTGCATTTTCTTATCAACTAGGTTTTTACGGGTTTCATTTATCCTTTTCATAGTCACCATTGGATGGATACAAAATGTATACAGGTTTCATTGTTTTAATACATTTTAAAAAAGTAAAACCTTCTGTACAGAAAAGAAAATCTTTCCATCTTGGCGCGAATAACGTTTTCATACTCCGGTGTACAGATCTTTGCAAAGTTTCATTTTTTTGAGAGAGGAGGGGACTGTATGACTTTTTGATCACTTTTTATATTGCTAAATTAAAGTTCACCCGTAGGTTATTCAAAACCCAAAATTGTGCTATTGAAAACTTAATTTCGTCCTAAAACATGGTAACTATGGTAAAAATATAAAAGGTTATGGCTTGTTGAAGGCATTAACAAAAATAACTGAAAAAAAATACCCTGGACATCAATTTGGAAAGAAAGTGCAGAGATAACGGGTTAAGGACCACATTTTTAATAATAATTCTTTAATTTATATAGTGCACACATTACGCAGCGCTGCACAGCGCTTGCCAAATCCCAATGGGGCTCAGAATCTAATCAACCAGTATGTTTTGGAGGAGGACCTGGAGGAAACCCACACAAACAAGGAGAGAACATACAAACTCTTTACAAATGTTGACCCTGGGACATGAACCCAGGACCCCAGCGCTGCAAGGCTGTAATGCTAACCACTAAGCCACCGTGCTGTCCAAGAAGAATTTTAAAATTCTTTCCCAGAACATAAGAATATATTTAAAGAGTGAAACATGTAAAGACACGGGACCATAAGGAAATCAATCTGTCATAATGATTGCGGTGGTATATAGTTGTGCCCTCCCCTCCACCATGGCAGCTGTGGGCAGAATGGAGAAGAAGAGAGAGCCGACAGCAAATACACCCTATGCCTCTGAGGAAGTACATATTTAAACATATTGATGTATGCTGTATATTTTTTATATATTTTGCTAAACATTTATTTAATTTTACCACTTGTTAAAAGAGAAGTTACAAAAAGGCTTATTTTAGAAAAAATTATATTGGAACAACAGCCACTGAACACGTGATTCATACACAAGACTAAGTCCCACTGTATACAGTCAATATCATGACTCAGTTGTGACACTACCTCCTTATACTGGAATTGCTGCATTTCCTGGTCTATTACAAGGAAATGAATTACATTTCACTATAGTATTTTAAAATAGTAAATCTGGAAGTGAAACTGCAGACAGCAACTGATGTTTTTAATAAAGTAGGTCTAACACAACTGTTAGCCAACCTAAAGCTGTTGAAAACACTGTCAGATTAAGTTTATAATAATTTTTCAGATGTCTATCATTATAATGTAATGAGCGGAAGCCACCCACACACAACACCATCTAAAGGAGAAATGTCCAAAATTTATGGGATAAATTTATGATGTTGGGGGGTCTAACCAATGGGACCACTGACAATTTACAGAAAGACTGCAGGTTAACCCGACTTTCCTAATATATAAATGTACTAGGAAATGCCTCAAAAACACAGCTGGAGAAAATTGGATTTTAAAATATGACAGAATGTACATCAACTATAACATTTGAAGTATGTGTGCTGGCTGGTGTGCAAGGGAAGCACATCAGCTACATGTGCTAGATCCATTGCTGGTCTTAAAGCAGGAACCCCTCTGAAGATCTGTACATGACTGTAGCACTGCATCTAAAAGCCGAATCACATTGTTACCTGCTGTAGGCCCCATGGGCCACATAAAGTGAGTAGACAGCCTTATCTTTGACATGGGTGGAAAAGATGATATGGACTTACACTAGACAACAGCCAGCATCAGCCAGAATGGTGGGCCTGGAGTATTTCATAACCGTGTAGTTTACACTAAACCCACCGATAAAGACACCACTTATTTAGCTTATATGAGGCCAAATGCAGAAGCAGTGTGTGAAAAGCAAATACACCTTGTTTCCACAGGAGAAAAATAGACTAAATTAACAGATCCTAAGCAAGAATGACCACCTTTATAAAAGAAGAAGTTTTAGCAGGGCAACGGTCTGGAGCATTCCAACACATGTAAACATAATGTCAAGGTGTAAAGAAATCAGCAGTGATCTTAGAGAACCATTTCTGCCTATGAATGGTTATACGGCAGAATTTTCAGGATTATTTACCAATGGCATTCAAGGCAGCTAAAAATCTTCTAAGAAGTGGATGTCCTAGCAAATTAGATCACAAGCCTATTGCATGCTGTGGTAGGACCATAATACAGCTTTGTATACACAAATTCCTCTAGATCAATGTGAAAGACTGATAAATTCACATAGAAAACAACTATTTTACAATATTGTTACTAAAAGTGTTTCCACAAGTTTTTGATTCATTGGGTCCAACTAATTTTACACACAGTTCTCCCATTTTGGTTTCCATTTAATAAAACAAATAATGTCAAGGTGATATCTGTTTTGTTGTTCATCAAAGGTTACATTTACCTGGTTTCATGCCCAAGTTGGCACCCGGGTGTAGCACACGTTCGGGCAACAAACACATTAATGAAATGTCAGGAAGACCGCTATTACATCACACAGTAGCAAAATAAGCTTTATTAGAATGTTAATATGAAAATACATTCTTTTAAGAGGCAAAATACAAAGTAAGTGACACAATAATGTGACTTGTTAACAATATTTCATCACAACTAATGAACAATCTTAAAAACTCAAGTATGTAAATAGTGAATCAATGTGTGTCCCTTAAATAAATGTCATTCACAAACTAAAAAATATCTTGTACTGCTAAAAATAAATGGCACTAACAGTACTAGACAGCTTTATCTATCCTTAAATCCAGGTGCAGCATGTTTTTTAAGAAGCATTTTTAGCCACATTAAAAATCCACTTCCGAGGCTAATCTCACATCTGCTTCATTGTACATCTCACTTCAGCTTTACTTTTTACGATGAGAAAAATCTTGCTGCCCCCAGAGTCATTTTTCCCATAATAGATCATGTGTATAATGTGTACATTTAGTATGTAGCTTTCAAAGAGACGCGTCACTTAGGTTTTTTTATGTAGAGCCTTTTTAAATCAGGGGTGTAAAAATAATCAGTGTACGAACAATGGTACCCGGCTCCCACTGAAATGACTCAAGGGCTGTTGGCAAGTGTTTTTGATGATTATTTATGACATGTAATACGGTGTAATATGGTGTAAAGTGTGTGAACAAATATACGTAGGAAAATGGCAGCACTCCAATTAAATCAAGCTTGAGGAAGGCTCCAGCTACTAGAGACTGAAATGTTGCTGTTGTAGACACATGGTAAATAAAGTACCTTAACTTTTTCTCACTTTAATTGGAGTGCTGCCATTTTCCTTTGTATTATTTTTGTCTCAGTTCTGGCTGCTTACCCGAGAAAATGTTGTATTAAGGGCTGCTTCTTTGTTGTGGGTGTAATATTTAATATCTACTACTTTTGCCTATTCAGGGAAAGTTTCCAATATTCTCAGAGGGGTTTTCCGGTTTTAAAAAACTGATCACTTTTCTTCTGCATCACAGGCCAGTGGGCAGATCAGTTGTAGCACGGCCTGCAGCTCCATCTCAGTAGGGCAGAGTTGCAATATTAAGTACATCTGCTATACAATATATGGCAGTGTGTTTGGAAGCAAGGGAAGAGACTGCACTGGGTACTAAGGTCTTCTCCTCTATCTCTCATGCAACTATACTTCAAATTAATTTTCTCTTACAAAGTATGAAAGTATCTTCTATATTCTGATACCACTACATTACAGTACATACTAAATCTCACAATCTCTGTGGTTCATGTCATGAGTGCATTTTTAATTACAATATCACAATTGAAACTTATAGGAAGTAGTTTTAGAAGTAACCTTAGCGTGCAATATGGTTAAACAGAAATAGCCAACTCAGCTTATTCAGATTTCCTCATTGCGCTCAACATGGGGCCTTGTTCAGATATGTTTAGCTACCAAATATCAAAATCTAGAGACTATCCGGACACATTGACAGATTGTACCCAATCACAGAAGTGAGAATCTAGTATCTGCTTATATTTGAGTAATTCCTACCAGAATACAGACAAACCTATGAAATGTATATGGCGATCTGTAGAAAACAATGCTCTGTACTGGATTTATTTAATTTGTAAACCTTTGTTTTAACCAGCTTTTAAATGCATACAATTATTGGGGTTTATGCAATATCACTTCTAAATCTTTGGCATAAAACACACTATCAATCCAACATGCAAGTCTTTTTCAAAACTAAAAATAATAACCCACATATGCATACAGGCATTTCATTATTTGCCAAAAAATGTGTAGTTTCTTTACATCAGAATCAGCATGAGCCAGTGCAGCAGGTGGACAACCATTTCTCAACCTGTCAAGCAAAAGCTAGGTTCAAAATTTCCACCATCTTCTAATTTTCTATTGGAAGAAAACAGAGAGATCATAGTGGATGGCTCTTATAACCAAGTAAGCACATATGGACTGTATGCTCCAGCTTTCTGAAGAGACTAAAATAACTACATGTTGATGTGGTCAGTGCACACAAACTGCTGGAAAACAATTGCACTTTTCCCCCCAGAAAATTAAAAATGTAATTTAAAGTAGCAGATGTTTCTTCACATTCTTAAGGCAACTCAAGCAATTATTCTCTCGGTCACTGCTCTTTCTTATTGTCTTGATCCTCTACGGTATTCTAAACAGAAAAAAAAAGCAGAAAAAAAATAAACAACATAACAATAACTTTAGTTCACAGTGATAGAAATAAATATATATATATATATAGAGACATTGATTTATCAAAATCGTAAGATAGACAGACTAGACCAGTGGTGGCGAACCTATGGCACTGGTGCCAGAGGCGGCACTCCAGGCTCTTTCTGTGGGCACCCGGGCCATCGCCCCAGCACACCAGACAGGACTCAAAGAATCTTCGTGCAGTTCCAAGCAACTTAAAAGATGCTGCTTTCAGTCATATTTTGATACTAACTTCGCTACTTGGGACTGTAGGAAGAGGGAGAATGAGTAGACGGGGCCGAATTATATTTGGAGGACCTCCTGCTGGCCCCACGATTCTCTGTGTACAGAGGGACACTGGAAAGAAGCTAAAATGATGAAAATTTTCCATCTTTCTTCTGTGTTGCTGTCCTCAGGAGGCCAATATGATTGTTGAAGAACATGGAGCAATAAGTTAATGCTTCATTTTGGTTGGCACCTCGCGATAAATAAGGGGGGTTTTGGGTTGCAGTTTGGGCACTCGGCTGCTAAAAGGTTCGCCATCACTGGACTAGACAGTCTTTACTTACACCAAATTTCCATCCAGCATCAGGCACAGTGGTAAATCTGAGGAAGTATAAAACTTCCAGTCTAACTGCCCTTGTGTACCTTACAAGTAAACATTTTATAATTATAGTCGCCTTTGGAACTATTTGATTGAGATATTTAAAAAAACAAAAAAAACCTTGTAATGACACTTTGAAGCTTACTGTAAATGTTTTGCTTCTTTGGAAGGATAGTTAATGCCTTAAGGACACAGTCTAAAATTGTCTTCAGGACACAGAACTTTTTAAGTTTCTCCCTGTGCAAATTCCAAAAGACATAACTTTTTTATTTTCTATCTGGCATGGGCATATGAGGACTTTCGCGGTACGATTTGTATTTTCCAAAGGGTTAATTTTTATGGTAAATATAGCATGAGGATTCAAATTTATCATTGTTTTCCTGCAACGGAACAGAATAAAACTGAATAAAAAAAGCTGTTTTGCCAAACATGCACAGGTTCTCTTATGTTTTACTACTTAAGCAAAAAAAAAAAAAACAACAAAAAAAACCCCCTTGCTTATGTTTCACCATTTTCTGAGAGCTATAACTTTTTTTTATTCCTCAATCAAAAGGGGATTATTAGGGCTTGTTTATTGCAGGAAAAGCTACTGGGTATATTGGTACCATTATAGGGTACATCTCACTTTCTTCCACTTTTTTTTTTGGGAGGTAGGAAGGACAAAAATTGCAATTTATAAATGGTTTTTTAAATACCCTTCTAAATATGGTTATTGTTACATCAGCTTGGCCAAGGTTGCTACAGGTGCGACGGTATCACTTTTCTTGGGATGGGTTTTATAATTTTATAACGTAAAATTGTGGCGTTTTTACATATTTTTAAAAACATTTATTTAACGTTTTCTTACTGTCCCACTAGGGGACTTACACAGGGGATACCGTGATCCCTCATACAATACATTGCAGTACTTCTGTACCACAATATATTGCATCTGTCAGTTTTGCTTATTAGGCCACCGTACATGGCAGACACAGAGGTCTTCTTAAGACCTCTGGCTACCATGACAACGCCACGATCGTGTTGCAGGGGGCCAGGGAGTGAGAGGGAACATTGTCCCCTCTAATTCTTTCCTTAGCTGCCGCTATCGTGCTTGATGGCAGAAGTTAAATGGTTAAACTGCCCAGCAAAGAGAGATCTCCTTACCGGGCAGATGCAGCAGGGTCCAAGTTGGATGTAACAGTCTCCCAAAGCACAGAATAGATTGTCCTAATGCGGCAATGGCCAGCTAATTACAATCTATTTTGTCCTGTATCCTTAGTTAATTGGACAGGGAACATGTATACAGTCTGTATTTTCTAAGAAGTCTCAAGTGTAAATGACTGTACTATTTTGTCCAATGTGTAATTGTTAGTAAAGTTGAAGACCTAACAGTACCAAAACTCAACAATATTTCAAAGCTTTATTACATAAACTCAAGTTCTTATTTCGCCTGAAATGTGTCATCCATGGTAGAATAGTGTAGTGTAGCAACAACAGTGCCATCTTATGTGCTGCCTTACAGTATATAGTCTTTATGTAGTGGTCTGTATACACAACATACAGGGAGCTATCTTGATGTTACACATTTGATAGTGCTAGTTGGTGTCACCATATATATTATATATACAAAAGCAGGTATGTCACAATGTAACTTATACAGACATCACAACAGTATGTCTGTACTAGACACTCACTGACAACAATGTGTACGTTCTGTATACAAACTACTTCAGACCTGCACTTTTTCCAGTTCGAAACAAGTTTACAAGTAACATTTTACTTATATACTTTTGACATAATGTACATTATAAAATGGTAAATAAATTTATTTCTACATTTATAATTTATGGTGGGATTAAAGGATCTATATTTATATACCTCTTTTCTACTCCATTAAAGAGATTTTCCCATTATCTCTGACCCTCTGAAGGGGAACAAGTGTCTGATCACTGTGGGTGTCAACTGCTGGAACTCCCAGAATAGGGGCCTTGCTAGTGTTCTTAGTGTTCCAAAGAGCTGAATGGAATAGTGGTTCAAACTGATTGGACCCCCAGTGATCAGACCCATATTCCCTGTGGAAAAGATATAAAAAGTTTAAATAATTTGAAAACATTCTGCTGAAATAAGCTTCATCTCACCACATGATTAAATTGTGGCAAGACCGTTCATCCCAAAGCCAAGGGACTACATTGGATGATACAGACCTGTAGTAACTCATGTTCCTTTATAAGACGATCATATTCTCTTGTCAGGCCCTCACTCTGCTTCTTCAGGGCAAGGACTTCTGCTTGGGATTTGGAGAGTGCTGAAAAATAAAAGTTTGAGGTAGTGTTGTAGTGGTATAGAGCAAACACTAAATACAAACATATGTATATCTATGGCCCAAATTTCTTTCCCTTACAAATTGTGCTAATCAGTCTGGGGCACCCTGCTTACCAGAGCGCCTCACCTTAAAATGTATTCACTCCCCCATTACTCTTCCTTTTGCACCACTTCAGCTTGCGGAGAGACTGTAACTACAGGGACCAGGAGGTGGGAAGTAAATAAACTGATTAACATAATTTGTGTAACTCTATATTGCCAAAATTGCGGCAGGGTTATAATACAAGAAGTTATTTATTAAAAAAAAAAAAAAAAAAAAAAAAGATTCTGCACAAGCTTGCTTGTAAGTATGATTAGTCTACCATCAGTAAACCTGGTAGATGTCCTTTAAAGAAAGCATTCAGAAAAACGTGCATTTATTAAACTTAAATTTCTAATTGTTCTATGTTGTAAAATCAGGATGATTGTAACAGCATACATTCAAAGCTAGCTCCCAATAAAAAGTGGAATCCAGCACTTATTGTTTTTTTATTGTTCCATTAAATCCATTACAAACTGAATAGCATATAGACACTTTGTCTTGGCTGACAAAGCTAAGCTGCCAATTACTGATAGAACTGCCACCATGACTACTCAGCTTGGAAGGAAAAAGTGTAAAATATAAAATAAAAAAGGTATACAAATGTTTTTCTAAATCTACTCATCACATTCAGCTCTATAACTTGATGGATATACTTATAATGGTATTTTAAACAGTCATTTATTTGGTATTTTGATTAAACATTTTTTGTGTTTTAACCCACTTGTTGGACTTGCAGATATTCAAACACCACAATAAAGAACCTCTTTCCATCCATAATATCTGCACATAGCCTAACTTTTGGTACAAATGCATGCAACATGAGCCAAAAGTAACTTTCTATGGTGATTTCCTAGACAAAGCATGCTGCCATTGTTGTGACTATAAACACCATTATCTCTCATAATGAAGACATGCCATCTTGCTTTTCACAAAACATCAACATTGCACATTGTTACTGTGTTTTGGGTATCAGGATTACACAAAGAATGTATTTGTGATGCGAGATATCTTATATGCAGGGAAAAAGTAAGCTGTCCTTTACTCAAAGTTGTCACATTACTCTCCGATTGTGAGGTCCAATTTAATAAGCAAATATTTTTATTGTCTAAAAGTCCCAAATATAACAAAAAAGCAACTGTGCTATACGACTTACCATAACACCTCAAGAACACAGCCTAAAATGGCCCTCAGAATGATAGAGTATGTTTTTTCTTGCTCAACTTGCAACAGACATTACTTTTTATTTTTTATCTGAAATATGCATATCAGGGCTTGTTTTAGGTGGCAACAGTTGTTTTCCAATGGGTTAATTTTAAGGATGTGCGTAAAGCTTTTTTTTATTCCTCATTAGTTATAATAGTTTGTATATACATTTTGGAGTACATCAACTTTTTGATCACTTTTTATTACACTTTTCTGGTAGGTAGGAAGCATTAAAACTGCAATTTTGAAATGGTTTTGTTTTTTATGCCCTTCACAGTAGGGGCAAACAAGATAATATCTGTTTAGCTTTGGTCACAATTGACACAGCAATACCTTTTGAATGTATTCTATTTTTTTTACCCTTTATAAAAGGTTCTTATTGGGAAAATGGGGATTTTTGGAGTGTTAATTATTTTTTTTTTACTGTCCCACTAGGTGACTAACAATAGGGATACCTTGATCCCTTATACAATACATTAAAGGGGCTGGGGGAGTGATAGAGGGAACCCTGTTCAAGCTTGATCACGACAGCTAAGGAGTTAAACTGCCCGTTGTGAAGAGATCATCTTGCTGAGAAGTAGCAGGGACCCGACTGTGTACAACAGCTGGTCTCCTGCTGCAGATTGGGCTGACATTCTCACAGTGTCATCCTGATTATCAGAACTAGAGAGGTTGTCCATAGGATGATCTCCCTCTTCCTGCGCCAGCAACCATTTTATAAAAGACAAACACCAAACAGTTTAAAGCTAGCCAAATATTACATATTAACGGCATTGAAGAACCTTCATCTTGTGCTTATGAAGGATCTTCCTTGACCTATCCCTGTGCCTCCCGACATCTGGTGTCAACTGGATTTTAAGTGACCAATCCTATATTTCTCTATATGCTTGTGTATGGGGGAGTTGGCCAAGGTTAATCAAGATTATTCCTGCAGTCATCTTTCCTTTCATCGATCCCTTGCTTTAGTAAAGTAAAGGACAGATGAAAGAGCACATCACTGCAGGATGAGACCGGACAGGGTTTCCTTTGTTGTCGTTGCACAGGTTTGCTTAGAAGCTGTAGACAAACAGCAGGAAAAGTTGAATTAGGATCTGTTGCTTCTTAATTTAATTGGATTGAGAAAGTAAAAATAATTGTTACACAAGTGGACAAAGCCTTTAACCCTTTACCAACATTGGGTAAACTGCATTGGCACCATAATCTCCTTGTCTCGACAGTTGCAGTACCATAGAGATTTTTACCTTAAACTGCAACATGATGGTACTGCAGTCTATGGTATAAGCAATTCAATGATCACATGTCATTTCATATCTAGGTGCGCCATGTCAGTATGTTACCAAACCATGATATACTGTTAGATGGTGCTTGCACAGAATTTTGAGAAAAGCATGTGCCAATTCTGACAGGTGGGCTTCTGAGGTCAATGTTAACAACACCCCGCTAAAGCGTTAAAGTCCAGTTGCAGGCACCTTGTAATGGCACCAAGCATGACGGACATAATACACTGCAATACCTTAGTATTGCAGTGTCTTACAGTTGGTGCCTTACAGTTCAGTCATGGGACTTAAAATATGTGAAATGTATAAAAATACAAACTTGAGAAGACAAGTGCCAGGATCAAGATGGAGAGTAGTGTAGGTGAGTATGTTAAGTGTAATTTGCCTTACAGGTAGTAAAAGTACAAATTGCTCTGCAAAAACTAGGTCTCTTATGGATCAGGGAATGAAAATTCTAAAGGTTATGGCTTTTTGAAGGTGAGAAGTACAAAATGAAAATGTACTGTGACATAAAGGGGTTAGATCAACATTGCATTACAATACAGAACCTAACTGTTACAAGGTGCAATCTACTGCATTATGTGATCCTCCTATAAGGCCATTAAGGCTCCTTTAACACCATAAGCAAACACACATCTGCTATACAAATGAAGTGAACTAAAAACTATACTAGATACATTATATCAGTGATCACAAAGTGAATTTCACTCTTCTCTTATACAAACGTTCACTGTGACAAGTGGCAAATATCGACTTGGACGAGCTCTTTATAAGATGACCAGAAGTTTGTTACAATATAATCTTTTAGTCTTGGCCTCAGTGACTATGAAAAGAGTGAATTCACTTGAAGAGTGAATTGTTCTATCTGTCAGAACAATGAGTAGCTGTGGGTATTTGCACTGGCAAGTTGAAGTGTCTAAGTTAATAAATTGGATTAACAGTGTATAGACCAGTGATGGCTAACCTATGGCACTGGTGCCGGAGGTGGCACTCGGAGCCCTTTCTGTGGGCACTCAGGCCATCACCAGAGATGACTCCAGGTATCTTCCTGCAGTCCCAGACAGCCCAGGACTTGCTGTGCACAGAGATATTTTAAAGTGACTGCTGTACCTGGGACTATTTTCTGCGCTATTGGTGTCCTCAGGTGCTGGTATCAATGAAAACTGTGACAGAGAAGGGAGTATAAATTACAAATTACATTTCGGTGTTGGCACTTTGCGATAAATAAGCGGGTATTTGTTGTAGTTTGGGCACTCGGTCTCTAAAAGGTTCGCCATCACTGGTATAGACAATCGCCAGGAACTAAACAAAATAGTATTCTAGCAAACAGCAATAAAATAGGAGTGTGTGTGCTTCTACAACACACATACTGGTCTCTGATTTAGCTTTGCATTATTCAGCTAAATGACAGCCAGTTAATAGCCCAGAACCAGCAGAAGTATGGGATGTAAACTTGCCAATTTGGCAGGACCTGTGCATAACTACACTTAAGCGGTTTATTAAAGAGGTAACAGTTTGAAAACAAGTAAGAATTGGCTTTGTTCCTAAAGAGAGTCAATTCTATATTATTTATATTTTAGGGATAATGCAGTGACCAGCAAGGTTATTAAATATTCTAAAACAGGCTATTTTTTAAGGTTTATTTTTGAAGATGAGTGATTGTCTCGTTGTTTGGGAAACACGTTCCCAAATATAGTGGAATTCAGGGGAGAAATTTTGTTGAGTATGGTGGAGAGTAGGTTTACCACACAGCACAGTTTATAGATGGTTGTAGTGTTCTAATAGCATAAGAACACCTCTTGTCTTTGCTGCCACCTTATAATGAATGCACGCCACCTCTGTATTCATTGCAGCTGCAATGAACATAGAGGGTCCTCCAGCTCATTTGAATATTTTTATAAAGTCTTTTTTTATGATGATCTGTGCTTTCACAGACATACAAAAACAATGTCATCCACTAGACAAAAGGACATGTACATAAGTAAATCAGTAAATCTGATGGTAGATGTCCTTTAAACACAAGATATATTTTCTTAAAGTTTTAAAAAGAAGTTGTAGTAACTGCATTAATTGTAAAAACTGCAAATGCTGTTTAGAAAGGCTGATTTTCTGTATATAACAAATGCCACGTGAGTACATCGCAAGTAAACAAGCTCTCCCTTATCTTACAGCATGATCATTCTGGTTATTTCCTAATGTTTCCAGGCACTGCCCATAGCTTTATGGCCACCATGAATGTCTTCATGATCTGACACAAAGACGTTTGCTTGTTGACAAGGGACAATGGTAGGAGATTAGGGATTACACTTGTAACCAGTATAAATGGGCCTGAGCCCCTGCAATATGAGAATATAACTGGCAGAAAGAGAAGATGTAATTATTACAGTTGCCAAGTAATTGTTTATAGTACGCTAGGATGCCATCACTGAATTTCGGAGTACAGTACAATGTGAACATCCCCATGAATGAATATACTGTTGCCAAAGATATTTTACCTCAACACTTTGGACAAAATATTCAGGAGAATTACTTATTTCTAGGAACACCGTTCAGGAGGTGACAATGTTATCCTGCTGCTACCTCTAATACTAATCGCCAAAATACTGTAAGGCTGCGCTCACAAGTTTGCATTTAAACAAATACAAGACACCGGGTGCTCATTATTGATTGCATGCGTTTCACTGGAAACTCATGCGAGATCAAACCGAGGCCCGTCCTAGTGCCTCATATGAACACGGCCCAAAAAACGTGTCCCACAGCCCCCAGTACTGTCCCCCAAAAATCCCCCAGTAATGTCATCCACAAATCTCCCTAGTCTCCTCTGCATCTCCTCTCTGCAAGTCTCTCCACTGGTTACCCATTGCACAGCAAATTCAATTTAAAATACTAACCATGACCTACAAATCCATCCCAAACATGTCCCCTCCATATATCTCTGAACTCAGGAAATACTGCCCCACACGTAATCTCCGCTCCTCACAGGACCTTCAGCTTCACTCTACTACTATTGCTCTTCTCACAACAGTCTCCAGAACTTCTCCCGTGCTTCCTCCATACTCTGGAACTCTCTACCAAAATGTGTCAGACTGTCCCCCACTTGAAGACTGTCAAACCTTCAAGGGTAACCTGAAAACCCACCTGTTCAGGATTGCCTATACAGGCAGTCCCCGGGTTGCATACAAGATAGGGTCAGTAGGTTTGTTCTTAAGTTGAATTTGTATGCAAGTCGGAACTGTATATTTTATCATTGTAATCCCAGACAGAACTTTTTTGGTCTCTGTGACAATTGGATTTTAAAAAATGTTGGATTGTCATAAGAATATAGATTAACACTAAAGCTTCATTACAGACACATTTGATAACTGTTATAGCCGTTTATTGTAGCCTAGGACAAAAGCACAATAAATTACCAATATCCAGAGGTTTGTTTGTAACTAGGGGTCATATGTAAGTCGAGTGTTCTTAAGTAGGGGACCACCTGTAATGCACAATAACTGCACTGCTCCCTCACCTCATGTCTCTATCCCCCCCTCCCTCCATATAGATTTTGAGCCCTCACAGGCAGGGTCCTCCTCCTACTTGTCTCTTGATCACTGTATTTTTGTATTTTGTACTTGCACCTGTTTTTGTCTTAATATATGTGACCCCCTTACTGATTGTACAGCACCATGGAATTAATGGTTCTGTATAAATAAATAATAATAGCTAACTATCCATAGTGTGTCACTTCACTGTAAGTAAAAAAAGTAAAAGGATTGGCATTTCTCTATATTCTCTAATCTGAATAAAAGCATTGTTCACACAGGCGCCTCCTATGCCTAACCCAGACATGTTGCTTAATAGGCACTACACTAGTCAAGAGGAAAAACTGGTGTGATGTTTAGGAGAACCTACGTTTCTGGTCCCCTCATGTCTAATCATATGTGGTTTGCAGTTGTAGTACTGTGCAACTGCAGTACAGTTACCCCATACTGAACGCAAAGCTCAGCCCTTAGGATCGTAGTAGGAACCTGGAGGAGACTCACAGCCAGTCTAATGCTGCATTTGCCAGCCACTGATAATGGCCATTTCGCCCAACCACAACTTCTACAACAGTTTCTACCTCTCATTTTACCCATTTTATTAGTGAATTCAGCATCATCTCTGGCCGTCTTAAGGGTCTCATTGATTGGGGAAAAAGGTTGGGCATTTTGACTGCAAGGAGCTGTGCTTTTCAGGACCAGGACCAGTACATAAACTCACCATAGTTGTCTGGTCCCCTGCTGCTTTGCACTTCCTTGTCCATCTAGGACAGTGGTGGCAAACCTATGGCACTGGTGCCAGAGGTGGCACTCAGAGCCCTCTCTATGGGCACCCGCACAATCACCCCAGGGTAGAGTCTGATAGACAGGACTCAAGGCCTCTTGCAGTCCCAAGCAGCCCAGAACCCTGGAAGTAAACTACAATGATAATCCAAAACTACTTCTCCTTCTTTCTACTGTATTGGTGTCCTCAGGTGCCTTTGCAATTTAAACCTGTGACAGAGCAGGGAGTAAAAAAGTTACTGCTTCAATTGTCCCATTGGCACTTTGCGAAAAATAGGTGGGTTTTGGTTGTAGTTTGGGCACTCGGTGCCTAAAAGGTTTGCCATCACTGATCTAGGACTTTCCAAGAAGGGATTGCATCTGCAGACATTCACTGTGGCTGGTCACCAATCCTGTCGTGATTAGCTGCAGTGGCGACATTGCCCATGGACCAGAAAGTGAATCATGACATGAGGCAGCTTTGTGAATGGAGCTGCAGAGGGATCTGTAAAGATTATGCAGCACTGCACAGAACTTGCCTAATTAGTGCCTCCAACCTACCAGTTTGTTTTGGAGTGTGGGAGGAAATCGGAAGACCCGGAGGCATTAAAAGTAAAAGTTTTTGCAACTTTTTACTGCTAAAAAGACGCACTGGTCTATTCCCACCACCTCTATAAAGTGGCTTAAACATAAAAGCACTACTACTGCAATGCCATGTAAAACCAGATTTATGACTAAGCCATTTATCGGATGGCCAGCTAAGCTTAAAACATAGAACTGTCTCAAGGAACAACATATTATTAATTCTAAAGATATGTTTTCTTTCATTTATAGCCCATACATCAGTAATGTTGACTGCCGTATTTATTTAGTAATAGACAAAAATACTGTTACAGCGGTAGAATTCCCACTTTATTAATCTCTCACGTCTCAGAATGGATTACAGCTCACACATGTATGCAACTTGGTAAAATACAGAATCCATTTCATTATATAATCTAAGAGGTGCACGCCCAGTAACAAGCTACGTAACATCAGGTTCAAACTGCTTTCATCCCACATTGTTGATCCTTGATCCTCTAACATAACGCTAAAACAGTATAAAGTAACAATATGAAGTCTCAGTTGAGTAATCTGTGTTTTTTCTTTTAACCCCTTAACACAAATGAGGTACATATACAATTTCTATGGGTGTATTACATATACCCAATTGTAATCAGAGTGACAGCCATGCTCCCACTGTAACACTAATTGTGGACCAGCTCAGTTCCCTCCTGTAGAGACGGCTTTCTCCTCATTCCCAATCATTGGGGTTTGGCGGTCTTAAGAACCTAGGGGTGTGGTGTCCGTTATTTATAAAAAAAAATGTTCCTGTGTGAAGATAATTTCTCATAAATGTTGCCATGTTGTCCCTTAAAAACGAGATTGCTTCCTCGGATACGACCACCTCACACTTAAGGAGCAATGGCCAGATATGCGCTATTTACCCCATCTTGACCACCTGGATTCAGCAATCATTACCACAGGACGGCTGTGGGACAGGCAGTAACTCCCGGACATTTAATATAAAAAAAAAACGTTTTGTGTCTTTGTGCAATCTCTCCAGCAGAGGTGGCCGTATCCAAGGACATAGTCTTGTTTCTAAGAGACCATATGACTACATTTATGAGGAATTATCTTCACACAGGTACATTTTATTTAATGACATCTAATTGAAGAAATGTTTATATATGGCAGATTAATGAATCTGGATGTGAATACCCAGACAAGAATACCTCTAACTCTTTTGCGCTTTGGAGACTGGCACAGCTACGTGACTAGACAAATATAGTGGACTAAATGCCCCCCTGGTAAACCCAGCCAGCTTTGGCTCATGCTTTGTTTCCTGCCACCATTGTGCCCCCAGTGATGACGTTGTAAAAGCAAATGTCCCCTGAGCGTACGGAGACCCCTGATTGGCAATGGTGTGTTTTTTGAATAAAAAAAATAAAATAAGGCATACTTATCGATCTTCTGCATTCTGCTCTAGCAAAAAGGGCACAGAAGCAGAGGGAAAGCAGATTACAGTGCCAGAATAGGCAACACCTTCCCAATCACAGAGCAGTCTTTCATTTAGCCTTAAAAATCCTCTAAAATTAAGTATATCATTAGGAATGTCAAGCCGTAGCAATGCTTACCGTTTGTCATTTGTTGTAGTTCTTCTTTTCCTCTCTCAATTTCACTCTTCAATTTTTCATTCTCGTTTTTGATTTTCTGTTCATTGTCACTGACTTTACTTGAATCCAAAACCTTCAAAATAAGAGATGAGTTTGTATGCCTGACCATAACACAAAATATAGATTTGCTCTATTCAGTAGACATTAAAGTATTGAGACAGAGCTATACTTCAGCAGGGTTTTAATAATAATAATTATTTATATAGCGCACACAGATTACGCAGCACTGCACAGAGCATGCCAAATTGGTCCCTTTCCCCAATAGGCTCACAATCTAAACAACCTACCAGTATGTTTTGGAGTGTGGGAGGAAACCGGAGGACCTGGAGGAAACCCACGCAAACACGGAGAGAACATACAAACTCTTCGCAGATGTTGAACTGGGTGGGATTAGAATCCAGGACCCCAGTGCTGCAAGGCAGAAGTGCTACCCACTCAGCCACAGTGCTGCCCTTTCATCATATCTCCAAAGGAAGACTACTACAACATCACTATTCACAGGTAAGAGACATTTATATATCTATTGAGCAATTATAGGCTACAAAAAAAGGATACCCCAGCACATAATGGCCTTATTTCTTTAGAAACGAGATGTAAACTGCCTCAGAGGGTTAAAAATTTAACTTGGAGTTTCCTGGGGTATTGTGTGGCAAGTATTCTGATTAATGCCCATCAACATAGTACATTGACAAATCCTAAGACGGTCTCTGAAAGGGCATCTACAACTAGGATGAAGGACTGTATGCAAATGAGCCTAAGGGGCTCCAGGCTCTATAGGTGTTAATGGAGCCCCTCAGGCTCATTTGCATACAGTCTTTAATCCTGGTGGTAGATGTCCTTTAATTCTAGCACATAAAGGCTCGTTCTGAGATGAAAAAGTCACTTGATCCAGATGATCAAGTGATCCAGGAATATGGACTGGTGATATCTGCACAAGACATTCACATTAAATATCTGTATGGGAGATTAATGATAAGGCAACCAATACAGTGAAGACAAAGAGGCTCAAATAGCTGGCAGTTTTTAGTCGAAAATTAAGAGCAAGATGAATGGTATGTAAAATCTCAAGTAAGCAATGATGGGAAAAATATTGTATGTATAGGAACCAGCCACTGAAATGCAAGGACCACTTTTTCAGTATTCAGCAATGACATCTATAGACAATTATGGAAAGTTACCCAAACAGCTAATGTCTAGGTCAGTGGTGGCGAACCTATGGCACGGGTGCCAGAGGTGGCACTCTGAGCCCTGTCTGAGGGCACCCAGGCCATCACCAAAGAGGAGACAAGGGATCTTCATGGTTTCCCAGACAGCCCAGGACTTTCTGCGCTCAGTGCTATTTTAAATCGACAGTGCTGCCTGAGACTACAGGAGGAATGGGAAGGTGTGGGCAGATCGTCGCTTCAGCTCAAGGCCCGAAAATTCTTCCTATTTAGGGGAACCTGAATTTGTCACCCTTTCTTTCTACTGTATTGGTGTTCTTAGGATACTGATACGATTGAAAGCTATGACAGAGAAGGGAGCAAGAAGTTACTGCTTAAATTGTATTTAAATGTTGACACTTTGAGATTAATGAGTGGGTTTTGGTTGCAGTGTGGGCACTCCGTGTCTAAAAGGTTCGCCATCACTGGTCTAGGTGCTTGGCTTTAGAAATTCACCCAGCTGTCAGAAAGATGTGTATTACACTTCCAGGGCCTCTGCATGGGCCCCAACAGTGCATAAATATGTATTCACATGATTTCCAAGGCTACTACGTGGCCATCCCACCCGCGTACTGTATTCCCGATTTTTTTACGTTTTTATAAAAAAAAAAAAAAAGACAGAATTTCACCTTCCTCAGATGTTCATTGTCCTCCATATACTTTTTTGCAGCTTCATTGTTTTTTTCCACTTGTGACTTCAGAGCATCACAGGATTCTATCTCTATTGCCAACTGCACTATCAGATTGGTCACTCTTCTCAAAATTCTGTAGAATAAATAATAACTCTGTTTTAATATGCAATCTGACCAAAGACAGACTGCAAACAGGTTATCCCATGTGAGACTTGCATAGAGGAGGCAAATCAAAGGCGGATACCCTTTGTAACAGTCAGGGTTTAAAGGGCAGAGATTAGACTGGCTACGACTGGCAGCTAAACTCCCACTCCTGATCATACGCAAAGTAATATAATGGCACTGTGCACAAACTTTATTTATTTAGAAATGTACAAAACATTTCAAAATTTTATTGCAGATCTTTCGGACTCAAGCACAATCCGTCATTATGTGCAATAAAAAAAAAACCTATAGAATAATTACATCAGGCAGGGTTTTAGAGGCAACCAAGCCTATAATCAGAATTAAACAATTGTAGGAGGACTATACAGGACAGTCTAAATTGAGAAAAAGAGGTCAGAGTTCACAGTAACGGTTATAATATCATCACTGCTAACTGATAATCATGATAAACCAGGGGCACATACTCATAGATGTATAAAATAGAACGTCTCAGGGGTTTTAGGGGTGGGCCTTACCAGAGCCCCTCAGTGCTGCAGCTCCACAGCCTGTTACACTGTACAGGAGCAGTTCTCCACTTCTACTGTGTGATTACAGCAAGCAGTGGTAGTGAAGAGAGCTGAGGAAGCATGGGTAAGAGGAAATGGTGTAAGAGCCTGTGAAGCTACAGCGCGAAGATGCTCTGGTAACACACATTAGCATAATTTTAAAAGTTGATTTTAGAAGGAAAGAGGCCATGGATAACAAATAAAAGATTACCATAGGAACAGTGCCTAGATCTATGAGCATGTGCCCCTGATTTATCCTGATGGATTTTGATGATAGATTTCCTATAAATAAAAGTAAAAATACATTAGCTCCCCCCTAGAACAGCACTTATTTTACTTACAGCCACAGAAAGAGTGAGAATCCAGAGATATATAGATTTCGTTGGGCTCTAAATAGCTTCATATGGAGATGATCATATGAGTTAGCATACAGCTTTGCTGACTTATCAGGTGTTGGACTCATAGAATACTTTCTCACTTCTCTCACCGCATCTAAGAATAAAATAAATTAATACTCCTAAATCATCCATAGGATCTAACGCAATAAATAAACATGTAAAAGAAATGGAAGTATTGTAAAATATATGTAAAAGAAATGGAAGTAATTTATTTGTAAAGATGAAAAAGGACTCCAGGAGAAGCCTGAAGTGGTGTACCCCGGGGTCAGTCAACGTGCTCTCTGGCATTTTAAAGATCTTATTATAAGCACTTTTTTAATTGAGGTTTTGTGAGTATAATAAATACCTTTAAATTATTAAGCTACTCATGTGGTGTGCACTATGGATTTGTTCTGATTCCATGTAGCTTTTTTGAGACGTGAACATGGGGTTTAATGCATCTGGAGAACAGCACGATGTAAAGAAAGTCATAAGAAGAGTTGCAGCACAGATATTTTTATGAACTTTTTAAGAAATTTGTAGTGTTTGATGGGACTTTCACCCTGTATCCCCAGCTCGTCTGATCAAATTGTTTGTGGGTTTATTGTACTTGAGTCTTATGCAGGTGAAATTTTAAACAGAATTTAACACGGACCCTGTAGAGTTGGCATGTGAGGAATTCAGGCTTTGGGTGGATTGTTATTTATCTTAGGTGTTTAGTCAGCTTCACTAATTACAGACACTGACAACAACCCTACAGTGAGTAAATGAAGGGGATCAAAACACATTGTAGACATTTCATTCATGCTGATTTTATTCTTATAACCTGAATATATTTATGAATTCATTGCAGTTGATCATGAGTAATCATTGCTAAATTCATCACCCACTGAGGGACCCCAGTCTAAAAGATAATCAGGATCAATATTTTATCATTATGGCGGTGGGCCCCAACAACAATCAGCGGTTTGGACACAGCACAACACGGTCTTAGTCACACAGATCATGACTAAGGCCGTCTAGGCAGAAACGCGTAGATCTTTTCACGTGTAACTTGGGATATC
This sequence comes from Engystomops pustulosus, assembly GCA_019512145.1. NCBI lineage: Eukaryota > Metazoa > Chordata > Amphibia > Anura > Leptodactylidae > Engystomops > Engystomops pustulosus. The sequence goes on along the minus strand of CM033644.1, from coordinate 103,859,101 downwards.
ATGTTGTGTATGCCCTATTCAGCTTTTTACTTTGTTTAAATAAAGGAAAATCAATTTTTAACTCCACCGGAACCTGTGCTGGACTAAAGTTTTTTCCTTCCTTGGTACAAAGTCCGGAGTCTCTGGATCGTTCGTGCATGACAGGTGGAGGACAAGCTGGGAGTGGTGAGCTGAATTTACATTTTTTCTATTCCTAGAGAGCATACATGGGGTCAGAACTGATGATATCTCTACTGACCCAGATATTGGGGGACTTGCATAGAGTATGCCACTACATTCAAACAGGGATACTTGAATCCCTCAATTTCCTGATCAGTGGGAGGGATCCTACTTGACACACTTATGTATCCGGTGGATAGGGTATCAATTGAATTCAAGGGTCCTTAACTCAGAAGTCAACATTGCCATGTAAAACAATTTAGACAAATAAGTGGTGGGTCTACATCAGTATAGATGAAAATGAAGATGTACATTTCAAGCAGATTGAAAGAGTTTTCAAAAGGTTGCGGAAGGGCATTTTTTTTAGTTGTACGAAAAATTCCAATGTCAGGAATGACACAAGACTATTCTGCAAACAAAAAAATAATGTGTTGCCATAACAGAATGAATAGTTACAAAGGGCATGAAGTTGGTCTTCACATGTGCCTCTCAATGACGGAGACAGGAGTGGCAGTCCTAGCACAAAGGGTTCTCTGTTATTTTGTAAACAGAAATGTTTCATGTTAAGTCAAATGAACACCAGTACCTTATTACCAGTTCTCGTTCACAGAAATTTACGGGGGGGGGGCTAGATACAGTGAAAAAGTATCAACTCATTATTAACCCCTTGCATATTTTAAATTGGATGGAGGGCGCCTTATAATCCTTCAAAGATAAAAAGCAGATGACATATAGAATCATTTACTATTCAATATTGCAATATTTTTTTACACTATACAAAAAACCACAAATGCATGTTTTTGCTCACCAGCTGACATGAAACGTTCCTGTTACTATGATTATTATTTGCCAAATGGCAGAACTAAGGAAAATTTTAAAAAGGCATTTTTATTACTTTCTGCAAATTCAATTTGCAATTCAATTACATAGACTAAGATTACTATGCCTTTAAAAATTCTGGTTTATCGGCAACATATGAGTTTAATGGAGACATATATGTGGATGTATTTTTAACACATCAAACACACTGCTTCTTTGTTTAACATCAGGTGAAAGTCAGAAATCAGCCGATCAGGGAGAGAATTGTGGACTTGCACAAGTCTGGTTAATCCTTGGGTGCAATACCTGAAGGTGGTTTGTTCCTCTGAACTAACAATTATATGCAGGTACAAACATGATGGGAATGTCCACCCATCATACCATACAGGAAGGAGACGGGTTCTGTATTCCAAAGATGAATGTGTTTATAAATGTGCAACTAAACCCAAGAAAAAAAGATGTTCCGATGCCGGCAAGAGTCAAAGGTCACTTGAACAGGAAGAATCCATTATTCTAAAAGAAACATTAAAATCCAGATTAATGTTTTCAAACGCACACAGGAACATGTCCTGTGGTCTGTGATGATGCTAAAGCTGAAGTATTTGGCCATCTTTACATTTGGAGGAAAAAGCAAGAAGTTGAAGTGTGAAACACGGGGATGGCAAAATCATGTTGTGGGGTTGTTTCGCTGCAGAGGGGACTGGTGCACTTCACAAAATAGATGGCATAAGGAGGAAAGAACATTGTGAAGCAACATATCAAGTCATCAGCCAGGAAGTTAAAGCTTGGGAGCAAAAGGGTCTTCCAAATGGACATGGACCCAAAGCATACTACTAAACTGGTTACAAAGCGGCTTAAAAGGGGTTTGGCCATAAAAGAAAGTTCTCAAATTTGAATCCCCTAGCTATGGTAACATAATAAAGGTTTTACAATTTTACTATGTTTTACTCTGCTGTTTTAGCTCCTATAACTCCATAGGAGTTTCCAGAGTGTGGGCGAGGACTCTCAGACACTTCATGATTCCTCTCTGCTATGAGATGCTGTGTGGTGACAATATGCTTAGATTATCAAGGCACAGGGTTTATCTACACTACGCAGGAGGCAGAGAGCACTGTGTGGAGAGAAGGGGAAGATATTCATGAGAAGAATCCGACCATAGTCGGGGCGACCAAAATTGTAAACAGGCTGGAACTATATCTGTGAAATGCTGTATTTTTGTTAATAACAGTGAATTAGAGAATAAGTTATTTTGAAATTCTGAGTATCTTTAAGAATCTTGTCTTCTTGGGAATACAAAGGATAACAAAGTCAATGTTCTAAAGTGGCCATAACAAAGCTACAAACATGGCTCAGTTACACCAATTCGGTCAGGAGAAATGGACCTAAATCCCTACTAACTATTGTGAGAAGCTTGTGGAATGATATCCAAAACGTTTGACCCAAGTAACAGTTTAAGCCCTTGCAGCCCATGGACTTTTTCCATTTTGCGTTTCTATATTTCACACCCCCCTTTGTAAAATAAAAAAGTTATGGATTTTTGAAAGTAGAGAGCTGTCTGGAGACTTGTTTACTGCGTAACAAATTGTACTTCCTAGTGGAAGTATTTTTGAGTACACGCTGTGTACTGGCAAGATGGAAACTTTTATTTTTTTTTATACCGTAATGGGTCTAATCCCTTATTCAGTATGCTATATTGAGTGTATTGTAAAATCACTGGATCTGTAAAAGAGCCTGGTAACATCAGGCTCTTTCAAAGATCCTGCTTTGACAACCATCTATGGATCAATGAGTAAGTGTCCCTGGTTTATCATGCTCGGTTTTCTTTAAATAAAAAGTTTTAAAAAAAAACTGTCATTATTCTAGCATTTGGCATATATAAATAATTTTGGTAATCCTATTTGACCTAAAATAGGAAAATTTTATTCTGATTTCATGTCAGTAAACTTCTGGTTTCAGATATTTAATAGTTTAAGAAACCCACTTACCAAGAAAAAGAATAATCAGTACAACAATGATTGATAAAAATGCTTTGTTCCAGTAGGAAGATATTTTGCTCCATAACTGAAATCTAAATATTTTCTTCCATCTAAAAAACACAAATGCATAAAAGAATAGAATTACATTTAATTGTTAAAATGTTGTTCTTAATTTTGTTTCATTCTACAGAGACTTTTTAATTTAGCAGTGAGTTTTGGACAACCATTTCCAAACATTGTCCATGCTCCTTTATATTACCTTTTTTCTGTAGGTCAAGACAGTTGCAAAGGTACGGAATTTATATAGTTTTGTTACTTAACCCCTTAACGGTGAGACCCTTTTTTGTTTTTGCGTTTCCATTTTTCACTCTTCACCAACAAAAATCTTTTTTATTTTTCCATGCAGAGAGTTGTGTGAGGGCTTGTTTTCTGTGTAACAAATTGTACTTCATAGTAATAGTATTTAATATTCCATAGGGGGAATAATATTCCATTGTGGGCTTGGATTTTACAGCTTTCACTGTGCGCCCTAAATGACATGTCTCCTTTATTCTTTGGGTCAGTGCGATTACGGGGATACCAAATTTGTATAGGTTTTACAATGTTTTCATACATTTAAAAAAAAATTAAAACCTCCTGTAGAAACCTCCTGGTTTTTTTTGCGCCTTTTGGTGACATTTTCAATGCTACCATTTTAGGACTGTGTGGCCCTTTGATTACTTTTTATTGAATTTTAAATTTTTTTCAAAATGGCAAAAAAGTGCCATTTTCCAATTTCTATTTATATGACTTCCCAGGGAAAGGGGTGTGGTTAGAATTTAAGAATTTTTTTTTTTACTTTTTTTAATTTTATTTTTACTATTTTTAAAGACCACCTAGGGTACGTTAACACTAGGTTGTCCTAACCGTAGGTTTCCTCATCATTGTAATCGCACATTGTAATGAATAAGTTAAAAACCAGAGGCTGTCATGGCAACTGATCACAACGCCCGATCTTCAACCACGGGTAGAGGAGAAAGAGACCAGACCCCGACATGTGTTTCGCCACTGAGAGTGGCTTCTTTTCTCAGTGGCGAAACACGTGTCGGGGTCTGGTCTCTTTCTCCTCTACCGGTGGTCGGTAAAAAATTTTATCTTATGTTCCCCCTCTTATATGACCTTTACTTATGTATCATGCTCTTACATACCACTATTAGTGTTTACATTATCATATGGGAATAAGTTCCTGTTTCACAGTCACTTTACAGTAATATGCTGGTTACACTCGGGTATGTGCAATGGGTTTTTGTCTGTTGGTTGTCTCCTCTGTCTGATTGTCGAATTTTATCCATATGAAGTGTGTTGGATACAATAAAGATTTACTATTTTTTCAAATAAGGCTTTATGCATTTAGTTAGTTAACTTTTGATAGATGTTCTATTGAATTTAGAGTTGTGGGTATTCGCCCCTCTTTTTCCCCATCTCTATCTTTTTTGGTAAAACAATGAACAAGTGCATGTCCCATAGCTTACAGAATGGCATGTTATGCTTATAAGCTTGGGACTGTGTATACACTACAGAGTAGTGCAGTGACATCTGCAGGATATAGAATGGTAGCACATAGTCTCCTTAAAGTATGCAGCGTGTCTGCATATTCCCCCTAGTGGTGGCTTTAACCAGCATATTATTTTGTAATCTATAGTTTTACAAAATAATTGGAACTGTATATAACAAAAACAGCTTACACAGCTAGAAAGATACGCTATACAAAATTAATCAGCCAAAACAATAAAGGCTAGAGATTTACTTTAATAGAGAGGTAATAGCACAGTGACGTAGTCAGACCTCATGCTGTAACTACCTCTGTGTAGCTGATCACTAATGGCGCTGGACAGTAACGCCCATGAAAAAAGCAGCTGTTGACAGTATAGAAAAAGTGAGAGTGTGCTGGCTTTTGAAAGGGAAAAAAAATTATTGCAGAATTAAAGACCCAGTAAGGCCGTGTTATCAGGATTTTGTATGACAATCCACATTTTAAATAGCACTGCATAGTTCTAACTTTATACAGTATATGAGCTGGTCCAAAAATATCCAAAGCAGCTGCTGAGATCATATTCCCTCACTGGGCACCCGTCTTTAGTGTACAGTAGAAAGATGACAAAACCAGCTAGCACGTATTTTGCAAGCAAATGAAGTTGTACAGTGTGTGTGTATAACCAGGCAGGAGCTTTTACATCATAACTGACACAAACATAGTAAGTACCTTGAAGGAGAAATAAATGGGATGCAGAAAATTAAAATCACTCCGATTTCCCCATAGAGAAACAATGCCACTGCTGTCCACTGAAATGTCATATTAAGGCTCTGAAATCTAGAACAGGAAAACAAAGCTGTTAGCAATTAATATTAAGAAAACATAATAACAAACCAGTTCTGTGTAAAGAATCTGATATAATTATATATGGATGGTACAATGAAAAAAGTCTGAGGCAAACCAACAACATCCCAATATGGCTGTGTAGACTGTTAGAAGTAATGTAAAATGTCAGTGCATTGCAGCTCAGCTTCATTCATTTCTATACAGCTGAGCTGCGAAACTGACACACACCATGGTTTGGTGTGGCACTGTTTTTAGAAAAATGCAGCCATGTTTTTTCCATCTCCAGAAAACCACTTTAACCTCTTAACGCTCTGCGTCTGATATATCGGACGTTGAGCGCTGTAACTTAGGGCTCAGTGTCTAACAGCTGACACCCCCAGTGTAACACCCGCAGTCAGAGAGAGTTCTGGCTGTGGGTGTTTAACCCATTAAATGCTGCGGTCAGCATTAAACAGTCTGTTTGGGATCTTGAAGGCACAGTGTCAGTTGACTCAGTTAATACCCTTCAGTAGTGCAGGGTATTATCATAACAAGCAGTCAGGGTACAGTCACATGTACTGATATCGCTGTGTTTACAAATGCAATGGTAGCGCAGGGTGCCGTACCTTGGCCCACTCTCATTAGCATTTCCAGTGAAATGCCTGTGATTGCTTATCAATCAAGTGCATGCATTTTACTGCAAATGCGTTTGGGCCGAGGCACGCCACCATTGTTTACAAGCGCAGTGCTAGCGGTGCATGTGACCGTACTCTGAGGGCGCGTTCACACGTTGCGTTTTGACCTGCGTTTTCATTGCGTTTGAAACGCATATACAACAGCTGAGGAGAGGTGATTTGCCTAATTTCATCACTGTTAACGCATGCGTTAACAAAACGCATGTTGAAGCAAATGTTCTATTTTTTGATGGGTTTTTGATGCCCAAACCAGGAGTGGAGTAAAAATAGAGGAGTAGCACTTCTTAATGATAAGTCCTCACCCATTATGATCCACCCCTGCTTTTGGCGTCAAAACTGCACCTGAATTACTGAACACTGCAGCCTCAGGGCGCGTTCACACGTTGCGTTTTGGTTGCGTTTTGATTGCGTTTGGAACGCATATACAACAGCTGATGTGAGGTAATTTGCCTAATTACATTACCGTTTACGTTTGTAAAACGCAATGTAACGCATGCGTTAACAAAACGCATGCGTTAACGCTTGTTAACGCATGCGTTAACATCGCGTTTACGCCAGTGTATATAGCCTGCCAGACCCTGCCCCAGTGTATATAGCCTGCCAGACCCTGCCCCAGTGTATATAGCCTGCCAGACCCTGCCCCAGTGTATATAGCCTGCCAGACCCTGCCCCAGTGTATATAGCCTGCCAGACCCTGCCCCAGTGTATATAGCCTGCCAGACCCTGCCCCAGTGTATATAGCCTGCCAGACCCTGCCCCAGTGTATATAGCCTGCCAGACCCTGCCCCAGTGTATATAGCCTGCCAGACCCTGCCCCAGTGTATATAGCCTGCCGCTGCTGCCGGACAGATCGCTCAGAAGATATACAGGGGTCGCCGGAAAGGTAAGTTTAGATTAGATTTATTTTAGATTTATTTTTTTGACTCGAGTATAAGCCGAGTTTGGTTTTTTCAGCACATTTTTGTGCTGAAAAACTAGGCTTATACTCGAGTATATAAGGTAATTATATATGGATGGTACAATGAAAAAAGTCTGAGGCAAACCAACAACATCCCAATTTGGCTGTGTAGACTGTTAGAAGTAATGTAAAATGTCAGTGCACACACCATGGTTAGGTGTGGCACTGTTTTTAGAAAAATGCAGCCATGTTTTTTCCATCTCCAGAAAACCACTTTAACCTCTTAACGCTCTGCGTCTGATATATCAGACATTGAGCGCTGTAACTTAGGGCTCAGTATCCGATATTTTGGGCATAGAGCTGATACCAGCTCGAAATTTAACGCAAAACACCGGCGGCTCGTACCCGAACTGCAGTGTCCAGTAATTCAGGTGCAGTTTTGACGCCAGAAGCAGGGGTGGATCATAATGGGTGAGGACTTATCATTAAGAAGTGCTACTCCTCTATTTTTACTCCACTCCTGGTTTGGGCATCAAAAACCCATCTGAAAAATAGAACATTTGGCTGCACCCATAGGGTGATGGCATGCGTGGCATTTTGAACGTGTTTAAGCAGTCCGTTAAAAAACGCACGTGTTTGACCAATTATCTTAATTCAAACTGGTTAAAAACACATGCGTTTTTTGAAGGACTGCTTAAATACGGGGTAAAAATGCGTTCAAAGCGCCACGTATGCCATCACCCTTAGAACATGTGTCCACGCGCTGTTTTTTAGATGCAGTTTTTGAAGCCCAAACCAGGAGTGGATTATAATGGGTGAGAACATATCATTGAAAGGAGATACTCCTCCTAATATTTTAACTCCACTACTGGTTTGGACATCAAAAACAGCATCAGAAAAACTGAACGCCTGCCCGCACCCTGAGGGCGCGCGTTCACACGTTGCGCTTTGGTTGTGTTTTCATTGCACTAAAAACGCATTACAACAGCTGAGGAGAGGTGATTTGCCTAATTACATTACTATTTACATTTGTTAACACTATGTTAACGCATGTGTTAACACAACGCGTGGGTTAACACATTTACAATGCATTTTGTGAACGCAAACGTTAACAGTAATGTAATTTGGCAAATCACCTCTCCTCAGCTGTTATAACGCAATGAAAACGCAACCAAAGCGCAACCCGTGAGCGCGCGCAATACAACAGCTGAGAAGAGGAGATTTGCCTAATTTCATTGCTGTCAACAATGTGCTTACAATATGGATGCGCTCTGCGAGGAGACATGCAATACGCTGCATCCGCTCCCCATTGCCTCCGCTGAGCACATATGTTGCTCAGCCGCAGTCTGCGACATAAAAAGACATAGCTTGGTACGTCTTTCCATCCTGCATTTTTTGATGGACAGGATGTATAGTTGCCTCCATCTTCCACTATTGGTCAAAGTATGGGATGTCTCCTCTTCTCACCTGTTGTATCACGTTTGAAAACGCATGCGTTAACAACTTTAGTTGTTGGTCCTCGTAAGGATTGCAGGTGAGAGGAAAACTAGACTTGGGCAGCAGCAGCACAGTGTGGTATGAGGAGGAATGTCTGTGATTCCTGATCACCAATATGTGGTGCGAGTATTGGGTGCTGTGACATTAGGTTAGTGCTGAGAAGAGTAATGAGGATGCTGTGACGCTTCATATAATAACATGTGTAAACCAATATTAATGTCCCAGCAAAGATAACTATGCAATAAGAATGGGTTCAGGAACTAATGGGATCAGGACACATTTAGTGACATAAAACGATATAAGTTAATTTAGGACAAAAACTGGGGTTTTTGTGAGATTTCTTCCTGCAGCATGCCTTATGCCACAATGGACTAACAGGGCACTACACAGTAATTCACACATGTACAAAGTAAGTGTCATGGAAGTCCTCCATAAAACACAGCTCCATGAGCAGATCTCACCATAGCCACACATGCTCACATGTCTGCCAGGAAAGTAATAGGCAAAATTTACTTTATGAATGGATGATCATTCATATCAGTATGTAGCTGCGGTACCGCATGCACTGAACAGACCTGCACTGGCAGCGATCAGTACGACACTTGCAGGGCTCCTATTGTCGCGCCTGCGTACAGCGTTCTGGTTGTACGGCCGCAGGTATGAGGGGTCGTAACACGACTGGTCCCCTGAGCCTGGAGCCCAGGAGGGTCTTATAAAGGCTGAAGCTCATTGGTAATCAATGATGTCAGAGCATCTGCTGCCTTATTTAACCCCTTAAAGACCAGGCCTAAAAAGCCCATATAGAGCGGACAATATTTGGATTTATAACCCTTTCATGCCGATGCCCTTTTTCCATTTTCCATTAGGGCGCGTTCACACGTTGCGTCTTGACCTGCGTTTTCATTGCGTTTGAAACGCATATACAACAGCTGAGGAGAGGTGATTTGCCTAATTACATCGCTGCTAACATTTCCATTTACAAAACGCATCGTAAACGCGATGTTAACGCATGCGTTAACATTGCGTTTACAAATGTAAACGGTAATGTAATTAGGCAAATCACCTCTCATCAGCTGTTGTATATGCGTTTCAAACGCAATGAAAACGCGACCAAAACGCAACGTGTGAACGCGCCCTGAGGGCGCGTTCACACGTTGCGCTTTGGTTGTGTTTTCATTGCACTTAAAATGCATTACAACAGCTGAGGAGAGGTGATTTGCCTAATTACATTACTATTTACATTTGTTAACACAATGTTAACACAACGCATGGGTTAACACATTTACAATGCATTTTGTGAACGCAAACGTTAACAGTAATGTAATTAGGCAAATCACCTCTCCTCAGCTGTTATAATGCGTTTTAAAACGCAATGAAAATGCTACCAAAGCGCAACCCGTGAGCGCGCCCTAAGGGTGCATTTGGCTGGTTTGAATCCATTTTTGTTCATTTGTGGAAATCACAAATGTTAACTTATGCATTTTCATACGCAATACAACAGCTGAGAAGAGGAGATTTGCCTAATTTCATTGCTGTCAACAATGTGCTTACAATATGGATGCGCTCTGCGAGGAGAGATGCAATACGCTGCATCCGCTCCCCATTGCCTCCGCTGAGCACATATGTTGCTCAGCCGCAGTCTGCAACATAAAAAGACATAGCTTGGTACGTCTTTCCATCCTGCATTTTTTGATGGACAGGATGTATAGTTGCCTCCATCTTCCACTATTGGTCAAAGTATGGGATGTCTCGTCTTCTCACCTGTTGTATCACGTTTGAAAACGCATGCGTTAACAACTTTAGTTGTTGGTCCTCGTAAGGATTGCAGGTGAGAGGAAAACTAAGACTTGGGCAGCAGCAGCACAGTGTCGTATGAGGAGGAATGTCTGTGACAGCTGTCTGTGAATCCTGATCACCAATATGTGGTGCGAGTATTGGGTGCTGTGTATGAGGAGGAATGTCTGTGAATCCTGATCACCAATATGTGGTGCGAGTATTGGGTGCTGTGACATTAGGTTAGTGCTGAGAAGAGTAATGAGGATGCTGTGACGCTTCATATAAAAACATATGTAAACCAATATTAATGTCCCAGCAAAGATAACTATGCAAAAAGAATGGGTTCAGGAACTAATGGGATCAGGACACATTTAGTGACATAAAACGATCAAGTTAATTTAGGACAAAAACTGGGGTTTTTGTGAGATTTCTTCCTGCAGCATGCCTTATGCCACAATGGACTACCAGGGCACTACACAGTAATTCACACATGTACAAAGTAAGTGTCATGGAAGTCCTCCATAAAACACAGCTCCATGAGCAGATCTCACCATAGCCACACATGCTCACATGTCTGCCAGGAAAGTAATAGGCAAAATTTACTTTATGAATGGATGATCATTCATATCAGTATGTAGCTGCGGTACCGCATGCACTGAACAGACCTGCACTGGCAGCTATCAGCACGACACTTGCAGGGCTCCTATTGTCGCGTGTGGTTGTACGGCCGCAGGTATGAGGGGTCGTAACACGACTGGTCCCCTAATCCCTGGCACCACCACACGCCATATAACTTACCTAGCAATGCCTCACACACCTCTGCCCAATACTCCCAAGCAGGAAGAAGGGGGGAGTTCCCTCCGAATATTTTACGTCACAGGAGTTTTCGTCCGGGTCGGCCATCATTGTCAAGGGAAGTGCGCGCACATTAATAACTGTGAGGAGAGCGGAGGCTTGCCCTGAGGAAGTTGGGGGATTTAGTAGTTGTTCGTCTGACAGTATGTGACTGGCCTTTAGTGGAGCTGAGTTTCTGCCCATTTTTCTTATGTATATTTTATGGCATGTGTAAGACTGTAACATAAGAAGCCATTTATAGCCAGTGCCCCAAGCTACGCTCACTGCTACACCTGCCAAGTTTTAGAATGGAGAACTAGGGAACTCCTGACACCACCTTCTAGTGGCCCACCACATATTCACCACACTGGGCACCTCACAATAGCGGGGATGCTGGATAGAGCCATGAGGGAGAAAGAGGGACGATGTATAGGGGGACACAGAAATTTCTCTAAGTCACCCCCTTGCCCCATCCTTTATACTAGTCTAGTATTACCACACAGTATAGTATCCAAGCATGAAAATGGTGGCAGAATGTGACGAAAACTCGCTAAATCGCTATTGCCTGTGTGATGGACATGTCTTTATAAAGTGAGAGTGCACTGCCGATAGACAAATTAACTTATATTAATGGTCCGCTTCTTGTCAGGGGAGTGGGATTTTGCAAACAGCAGTTTAAAGGAAACCTACCATTTGATTTAATGCATTATTAAGCAAACATACCTTGAGAATGCTGTAGCTACACTGATGCAGGATCATATCTTGGTTAGCCCCCGAGCTGAGTGGTTTTGCTGAAAAAACAATTATAACATTCAAGACCTTGGGAAAGCTGGGTCATGCTGGGTGCCTAGATCAGCACATTAGACAAGGAGCTTGTAATTACAAATGGAGTGTAGTCAAGACATGGCTAATCAACCTGAGCTGGGGGATGGTGCAGAAATTGATTATTCTGTCTTCAGGGCGCGTTCATACGTTGCGTTTTCATTGCGTTTGAAACGCATATACAACAGCTGATGTGAGGTAATTTGCCTAATTACATTACCGTTTACGATGCGTTTTGTAAACGGAAACGTTAACAGTGATGTAATTAGGCAAATCACCTCTCCTCAGCTGTTGTATATGCGTTTAAAACGCAATGAAAACGCAGGTCAAAACGCAACGTGTGAACGCGCCCTCAGGCACAACCCATGGATTACATCATCCTCTCCTGCAGTGAAAAACTCACATGCTAGGAGAAGCGCTGAACCAGCCATAGAAGCCACAGAGCTTCATTATCATAATGTTATATCTGTTTTATCAGCAAAACCACTCAGCACAGGGATTTACCAAGATATGATCCTGCATCAGAGTAGAAAAAGAGTAGTGCAAAAGAGATAGGGAGCCTCTATCCACTAGGCCACTGGTGGCGAACCTATGGCACGAGTGCCAAAGGTGGCACTCGAAGCCCTTTCTTTGGGCACTCAGGCCATCACCTCAATTTCACTAACCAGGACCAAATCCACCAAATCTTCCTGCAGTCCCAAACAACTTAAGGGATGCTGCTCTCAGTTCTATTTTAAAGCGACACTGCTGGCTGTTTGAAACTGCAGGAAAAGTGAGAAGTCTTTGGAGGTCATCCTGCTGGACCCACCATTCTTCCTTGAGAGAAGCTACAATGATGGTCTGAATTTGCCCACCTTCTTTTAACTGTATTGGTGGCCTTAGGAGAGCCAATATAATTGAATGATGTTGAAGAACAGGTAGCAATAAGTTACTGCTTGAAATGCCATGTTGGCACTTCATGGTAAATAAGTGGATTTTGGTTGTAGTTTGGGCACTTGGTCTCTAAAAGGTTCGCCGTCACTGCACTAGGCTATAAACTCAGTGGATGTCATTGAAAGGATTTTATGTAACTAAGGCCCCTTCCATACTTGCGCACCATACAAGTCTATGGAGATGCATCAAAAACGCATTGCACTCTGAGACACACACAAGTGCAGTGCAAGTGCAATGTGTTTTTCATGCATCAATTGCCATAGAAAAGATAGCAGTCAGTCCTGAGTCCTTTTCACGCTGAGACACTGAACAAACTCTGACTGAAAACTGATTGCACTCTGATGAAAAATGTTCGTTTTTCACTGACCAAACCCTGATCGCACCCTGAGCAAACTCTGACGTGATCTGCAACGCAAGTGTGGAAGGGGCCTAAGAGTTTCACTGTTACATTGTGACACACTGGTATATAGAGAGGGATCTTGTCAGAGATTATGATTGAGATTAATATTATTATGAAGATTATTATTATTGAGATTTGGGGGCTATTAGTATTGATAGTGTTGATATTAATACTATTGAGATTATTAAGATTGAGATTATAGAGATGATTGAGATTATTAGTATTGAGATTATTACTATAAAGATTATTGAGATTATTATTATGATTATCACTATTGAGATTATCACTATTGAGATTATCATTAATTACAATAGTAATCTCTGAGAAGATTACCAGTGCAGGGAGCCTGTGTCACTGTGTGACAGTAATAGATTTAGTTACATAAAATCCTCCTATTGGTATCCACTAAGCCAGTGATGGCGAACCTTTTACACACAGAGTGCCCAAACTACAACCAAAACCTACTTTTATGTCGCAAAGTGCCAAGATGACAATTTAAGCAATAACCTATTGATCCCAACTGTATCATAAGTCTTAATCGTATTGGTGTTCTGAGGACACCAATACAATAGAAAGAAAATTTGGATTGTAGCTTCCTTCCAGTGTCCCCTGATGAGGAAGAATCATGGGACCCAGAGCAGGAGCTCCAACCATAATCCATCTCTGTCCATATCTTCTCGCTTCTTTTGTAGTCCTGGCAGCCAAGGAGGTGTCGCTTTAAAATAGCTTTGGGCCACAGGAGGAAATCTTGAGTCATGTCTACCAAATTTTGTGCTGGGGTGAAGGCCTGGGTGCCCACAGAAAGGGCTCTGAGTGCCACAGGTTCGCCACCACTGCACTAAGCCAATAGTCAAGTGGATAGAGGCTTCATCTCTAATGCATGTGGAGTATTGAGTTTGTGAGTTCAAATCCCAAGCTGGGCAAAGTTTTTTAAATTATTATTATGGAGAGGATTATTATTCTTATTATTATGGAGATTATTATTATTATAATGGAGATGATTATTACTAATAAACATTTGGGGCGTGGCCATTTTGTCCCTTTTTCTCTTCCTGAAATGTTGGGAGGTATGCCTGTAACCACTGGGCATTGACTATAGGAAGCTGGCAGTGGAGGTGGCCACGCATTAAGAGTCTGATGTCCAGAAGACACTGTGACGTTGCACGCATTGTTTAATCGGGTGAGGAGATCCAGCAGCACCATGTCCGGTTTGATGAGTAAGAATCCAGGATTGCTATGCTACAAGACGCTAGGGCCTCAATGCAGACTGATTTAACAAAAGTACAGAGGGAAATAAAGCACTTCTGGCCCGCATGGATTATCAGAACAAGGAACAATTTACCCATAGTAGGCCTCACAGAAGCAGTCAAACAGAATGTATTGACAGTGTTGTGTGAATGAACACTGCCCCATGCACTTGGTCGGGGGCACATGTGTCAAGTCGAAAGAATTCATTGCATTAATCCGGATTCTGAATCCCGAAAGGGTGGCAGGCAATTTCCTAGGTCACTACACTCTCACCTTTCATCCTTGGGGCACCCTCCCAGTCCTTAATAGTGATTAGCGGTGTGTGCGTCTTTTCACTGCCTGCATCCTTTGTGCGACCCAGGTGACGCTGCTGACGTTGTTACTTAGGCATAGGTGCCTGCGTCCTAGAGAGGAGTGACGCCGGAGCAGAAGAGTGCGGGAGCGAGGAGTAGCCGGCTGCAGGGAGTGCAGGCGTGGGGACTACCTCTATACTGGGAGTTATGTGGGGGCTACTTATATACTGTGGGGAAGGTGCTAGTATTGGTTAACTATATACTTTTATACATTGGGGGCATGTGCTGGCCTGGACTGCCTATATACAGGGAGCAAATGCTGGACTACTTTGGGGCAAGTGTAGGGACTACCTATATACTGGGGGGGGGCATGTGTGGGGTCTACTTATATACTTTGGGCATGTGTGGGGTCTACCAATTTACCGGGGGCATGTGCTGGCCTCGGCGCTACCTATATACTGGAGGCATGTGCTAGGGTTAAATAAGTATTAATGAGGGGGAAACTATACAGTAGCATAAATTATAATATATTGAGGGGTCACAGTGTATTACCTGTATATGCAGGGGACACATTGTGGAGCACTTAGCTGTTATCTAGGGGCCATTATCAGGATAGCAAATTCTGCAGTAAAACGTCATGGCCAGGAGACGTTGCCATGAAGTTATCTACCTGATGGAGAAGAATTGCCAACAATGAGGAGACTACAGGAAGAATATCAGAATGGACCAGGCCAACACAGACATTGAAGGAAAGCACTGCAAACAAATGAGAACACCAAGTGTTGTCTGTGCCTGGCTGAATGCAGCCCAGATGTGCAGTACATTTAATGCTGGTATATATTTATGTGTGATTATTTACCGCTGATATATTGTCAGGTTCGCTGGAGAGAATGCTGGTACTTCTGGTTCTTCTGGTGGTGCTAGCAGCGTTCTCCAACCTCCAGCGCGTATCCGCGCAAACTCCTCCTCTCGTCCCGGGCAGTGGCTGCTAAGATCTCACGCTGTTTAGGAGTGGTGTTCTGAACTGCTGAGACTTGTGGTACCTCTGCATGGTGCCTGCTATTGTGCTTGGTTATTCTGCACCATTAGGGGTTAATTCTCAGTAGTTGTCCAGCTCCTATCAGGTTCTGGTGGTGGGGTTCTGGCTGCATAAATTGCAGCCTCACTAGTCACCTGTGCCAGTGTTTGAAATCCCTTCATCACTCGCTTGCTGCATTAGGTTGTATTGCTCTGTATCTGTATTGGAATTGTTGTGACCTCGGCTAGTTTTTGACATTGACGTTTTGCCTTCTGACTTTGTTCTTGACGTACCCTCTCGTTGTGACCCCGGCTAGTGTACCATTCTTTTGTGTTTTGTGTTTGTCAGTCTGTTTGTGTTTCCATTCCCACAGTGTATTTCGAGTCTTCAAGTAGTCGCCCCACGGTTTAGCGTGGGGGGGCTATAGGAAGGAACAGAGGTTGGGGCAAGCTCAGGGCACACTATCCCCTGTCTTCTGTGTTACCCAACCCTAACAAAAAGTGAATTATAGAATGTGTTATTTTGTTATCCTGAGTACATTTAAGAAACGTGTCTTCTTGGGAATACCCCTTTAATGACCAGACTCGATTTTTAGAATCTGATAATTGGTTATATCTTTGAAACGCTTTAACATATCCAGGTGGCATATTCTACTTCATGGTAGTTGAACAATTTAATTGATTAGTTTTGCATTTCCTACTGAATAAAAAATTTTAAATTTGGAAAAAATTCAGAAAAATTCTTAATTTTCAGTTTTAAATGTTCTGCTTTCTAGTTATTTAGTTAGACCACCCAAATAGCTTGATAACTAACATTTCTGGATTGCTTGCTTTATGAAGTCATTGGGGGATATTTATCAGGACCTCTGCGCACCGCCAGTGGCGCAGAGGCCCTGAAATAATCACAAATGCTAGCTTATTGCTAGCTTTTCCGATTATTTTCCCCAATCCGCCACCTTCACGCCAGTGGGGCGTGAAGGGGGGGGGGGGCGCGGACGGCCGAGTGGAGGGCGCGGCCGGACGGAAGTGGGCCGGCGTGGGGCGTTACTGTCCCCACGCCTGTGCACTCGCTGCTGCCGGCGACTTTTCACGGCTGTGTTTTTTTTCTACGCCAGGCCTCTACGCGGAAGCCTCTTGATGTATCGGGCTGTGAATTTGCAGCGGCAGGGCTATCATACTCTGGCGCACCAGCACCAGCGTATGATAAATATGGTTTAGAAATTTAGGTGTTATTCATGACGTTTTGAGGGACAACTCAGCTTTCAAGTAAATTTGAGAGAGCTAAATATACTATACACATAGAAACTATAGCCCTTAACGTGTAAAACAACTCTTACAAAGTCTGTTTACCCTTTAGTGTTTCACAGGGGTTAAAACAATATGGATGTGCAATTTAGAAACTTTAGAATTTTGGGAGGAAAATACATTCATTTAGGCCAAAAATTACACTTTCACTATGAATGAAATGATGATGAAAATTTTCTCCTGAGTGTGCTGCATTGAATAAAAAGCAGCGCTATTCAGAGCAGATTTGTATTGTCACATTGTACAGGCTATAAAAAAAAATTTTTATAATTTTTTTAATGATGCAAACATATGAGGGCTTATTGTTTGTAAGATGAGATATACTGTATAGATAATTTATTTTGGGGTTTATAGCTAATTCTTGAGATTTTATTAACTATTTCAAAGGGGACACAAAGATATTAATTTTTGGTTTGGGATTTTTACTTTTTTTTGTCAGCTCAACATAACAATAATAAAAATAATATTTTATCATAATTCCCTGGTTCACTACAATTATGGAAATACCTAATTTATATAGTTTTTCTTATTGTTGCTCTATTTTACTGAGCAAAACCAATATTGGAAAAAATCCCATTTCTTTTACTATTAACAAATTTTCAGAGGACTAATTTTTGTATATTTTTGTTGACAGAGCGGGTTTAGGGCTTATTTTTTGCGAAAAGGGTTGTTCTTTTCAGTTGTACCATTTTGGGACACACAACTTCTTTTGATAACTTTTTACAATATATTTTGTGAGGGTATTTGATGGAAAATTATATGTTACAGGAAGGTTTTGTGGTTTTTACAACGTTCACCGAGCGGGTTCAATATTGCTTCAGATTTATTGTACAGATTGATATGGACGTGGTGATACCAAATATGTACTGTATGTTTTTTTTGTGTTTATATATTTTATTTGTTTTTTATTTGTAACTGGGGTGATTAGGGGACTTTAATTTTATTTATTTTTTTCATTAAATGAGTTTTACTTTTTTTTTTACTTTTTAACTTGAGCTTAAACAAGCATTCATCTGATTGCTTGTACAAGCCCTTACACTGCAATACACACGCAGGGTCGGACTGGGGTGCCTGGGGCTCACCAGAGGAATTGATTCTGGGGGCCCACCATACCGCTGCCTAGAAATATTCCAGGAGTTCACAGTGGCTGCATTGTGCTTAGCACTACCTTACCAATAAGAATAACGAACTAGGTACTGACATTATAGAAATAGTCTAGATCAGTGATGGTGAACCTTTTGGATACACAGTGCCCAAGCTACAACCAAAACCCACTTGTATGTCGCACAGTGCCAACATGACAATTTAAGCAGTAACTTATTGACCCCTGCTGTATCACAGGTTTTAATCGTATTGGTGTCCTGAGTTCAGCAATAGAAAGATGGAGAAATTTGGATTGTAGCTTCCCTCCAGGGTCTACTGAAGAGGAAGAATCAGGGGACCCAGAGCAGGAGCTCAAATGACGTCCCGGGCTGTATTGGATCACAGGAGAAAGCCTTGAGTCCTATCTGGCAAACTCTGTGTTGGGGTGAAGGCCTGAGTGCCCACAGAATGGTCTCCGAGTGCCACCTCTGGCACCCGTGCCATAGGTTCGCCACCACTGGTCTAGATAGTTAACAATTGCAGTTACCAGACTCAGAAGTGGGATTCTTCTCCTTTGGGTACTGAACTGCAGGACGACATCTCCCTTTTTTATTCTTAACAATAGAGAATTTTCCACCAGATACCTTCATCTGTGTGTGGCACATCTCCACACTGTGGAACTAAAAGTATCACCGTCACTACAGCATTATGTCAACAATGTCCTACTCTGTGCTCCTAAATAATATTTACCACTCAGAACACAACTGACCCCAAGATAAAACTTATGGTAGGAGCTATGCATGAAGAATGGTGTTCTTTCCTAGTTATGGAAAACTTGTCTGAAAATGTAATTCTTGGTCTACCCTGGCTCCGGATCCATAATCCGGTAATTAATTGGGAAACTCTGGAGCTGGTTCACTGGGGTCCTCACTGTATAGATCACCAGACCAGAGTTTCATTATGTACAGTGGTGGCGGAAGATCAGAGTCTTCCAGGTTTTCTCTCTGATTACTCAGATGTGTTTTCAAAACCCTTGTCCCAAGTCCTTCCTCCTCACAGGGAGTTTGATTGTAAAATTGACCTTCTTCCTGATGCTAGATTACTTAAGGGTCGTATATATAACCTGTCGGGACCAGAACGGGAGGCACTGAAGAGTTATATTGATGAGAGTTTGACAATCGGACATATCCGTCCCTCTGAGTCGCCCACTGGGGCCGGGTTCTTTTTTGTTGAGAAAAAAGATGGTGGTTTACGGCCGTGTATTGATTATCGAGAATTAAATAAGATAACGGTAAAAAACTCAGGACCTCTCCCCTTGATCCCGGATCTCTTAAATCAGGTTTCTGGGGCCCAAGTTTTCTCTAAATTAGATCTCAGAGGGGCTTATAACCTGATTCGGATCCGAGAAGGGGATGAGTGGAAAATCGCATTTAATACACCTTTGGGACACTTTGAATACCTGGTTATGCCCTTTGGTCTGAGTAATGCCCCAGCGGTTTTTCAAGGGTTTATGAACTCCATCTTTCATGATTACATCGGTGTGTTTATGGTGGTGTATCTAGACGATATCTTGATTTTCTCTCCTGATATGGTTTCTCACCAGCAACATCTCCGTCAAGTACTTACCAGGTTACGCAAAAACCATCTCTTCGCTAAACTGGAAAAGTGTGTTTTTTGTGTCCAGAAAGTTTCCTTCTTAGGTTATGTTGTTACTCCCTCTGATGTACAGATGGATCCGAATAAGGTTCAGGCGCTCACGGACTGGGTTCGGCCTACCAATCTTAAGGCCTTACAACGTTTTTTAGGTTTCGCTAACTATTATCGGAACTTTATTAAGAACTTTTCCGTGATCGCCAAACCCCTCACGGATCTAACTCGTAAGGGTGCTGATCCAAACAATTGGTCCCCTGCCGCTTGCTCTGCGTTTAAAACTTTAAAAGCGGCGTTCTCGTCAGCCCCAGTTTTGGTTCAACCTGACCTCTCTCAGCCATTTGTTGTGGAGGTAGATGCCTCCGAGGTTGGAGTAGGTGCAGTGTTGTTTAAGGGGTCCTCCACTCTCACCAGAGTTAGGCCCTGTGCATATTTCTCTAGAAAGTTTTCTTCTTGTGAGAGGAATTATGATATTGGTAATCGAGAGCTCCTTGCCATTAAATGGGCATTTGAAGTCTGGTGACACTTTTTGGAGGGAGCTCTTCATCCAATAACTGTGCTCACGGATCATAAGAACTTAGTATATTTGGATACTGCTAAGCGCTTGAACTCGCGTCAGGCTAGGTGGGCCTTGTTTTTCTCTCGCTTTAATTTTGTGGTCACCTACCGACCATGGTCAAAAAATGTGAAGGCTGATGCCTTGTCCCGTAGCTTCGGGACTCCTGAGCTTCCAGAGACTACGGACAGTAATATTTTGTGATATAGATGATATTGTTTCAGATAGGTCCGTACAATTTTTTTCCAAATTTTGGCGAGCATTTTGTTCTAAACTGGAAGTGAATTTGTCATTCTCGTCGGCATTTCACCCTGAGACTAATGGTCAGTCCGAGAGAATGAATCAGGAGATGATTCAATATCTGCGACTCTTGCCATGTCAGGTTCGCTGGAGAGAATGCTGGTACTTCTGGTTCTTCTGGTGGTGCTAGCAGTGTTCTCCAACCTCCAGCGCGTATCCGCACAAACTCCTCCTCTCGTCCCGGGCAGCGGCTGCTAAGATCTCGCGCTGTCTAGGAGTTGTGTTCTGAACTGCTGACTTGTGGTACCTCTGCATGGTGCCTGCTATTGTGCTTGGTTATTCTGCACCATGAGGGGTTAATTCTCAGTAGTTGTCCAGCTCCTATCAGGTTCTGGCGGTGGAGTTCTAGCTGCATAAATTGCAGCTTCACTAGTCACCTGTGCCAGTGTTTGAAATCCCTTCTCCACTCGCTCAGCATTAGGTTTGACTTGCTCTGTTTCTGTATCTGTATCGTTGTGACCTCGGCTCGTTTTTGACATTGACTCTTTGCCTACTGATTTTGCTCTTGACGTACCCTCTCGTTGTTACTCCGGCTAGTTTACTATTCTTTTGTGTTTTATGTTTGTCAGTCTGTTTGTGTTTCCCTTCCCACACTTATCAGTGTATTTCGAGTCTTCAAGTAGTCGCCCCACGGTTTAGCGTGGGGGGCTACAGGAAGGGACAGAGGTTGGGGCAAGCTCTGGGCACACTATCCCCTGTCCTTTGTGTTACCCAATCTTAACAGAAACACTGGCCACACATAGGTCTGCATCCTGTATCCGACCTGCTACATTCTCTCCTCCCATGGAGCCTTTGTCAGATGTGGTCGCTCAGGTCCAGACCCTAACTCAGCTTGTTCAGGATCTAGCTTCCCGTCTCCAAATTCAGGAATCTATGCAGGTTCCACGGCAGACACCACCGCAAGATCCACTGCCACCCATGCCTGAACCTAAGGTTCCTCTCCCTGACTTGTTTTTTGGTGACCGTAAGAAATTTTTTTCATTTCGGGAGGGCTGTAAACTTTATTTTTCTTTACGTCCTCATTCTTCGGGCACAGAGACTCAAAGGGTGGGCGTGGTAATTTCCCTGTTGCGTGGGGATCCGCAAAATTGGGCCTTTTCTCTCCCACCTGACTCTCCATCCCGTTCTTCTCTTGACGCTTTTTTTTCTGCTTTAGGCCAGATTTATGACGAACCTGACCGCCGAGCACTGGCAGTTTCCCACCTTAGATCTCTGTGTCAGGGAAAACGGACAGCAGAAGATTATTGTGCCCAGTTCAGACAGTATGTGACTGACTCGCAATGGAATGACTGCGCCCTAAAAGACCAATTTATGTCCGGACTGTCAGACCGAGTACAGGACTTAGTCTTAGCTTATACCGAGCCTCAGACATTAGATGATGCTATGACTCTGGTCATCCGAGTTGATCGTCGCCTAAGATAAAGGCGATCACCTCGGGTGTCCTCTGACTGTCAGCCAGTGGCCAGTCTGTCTCCAGGTAGTCCAGAATGGGAATCCATGGAGCTGGATAGCATCTCTCCTGCACAGCGGAAGCAACATCTGTTCTAAGAGGCAGCAGCAGGAAAACTTCCGCTCCTAAGCAATAGTCGAGGGGACTGCTTAGGAGCTCAGGTACTCCCAATTGTGTCTAGAATTTATTTACCTTGTACGGTTAAGTTTCAGTCTGTTTCCTGCACTGGTCGCGCCTTTTTGGATTCAGGTGCTGCATCTAATTTAATTCATTATAATTTTGTCTCTCAGTTTTGCATGTCATTGATTCCTTTGTCCACTCCTATCCAGATGTCGGGTTCCGAACCCCGCAGATAAAGCTTATGGTAGGAGCTATGCATGAAGAATGGTGTTCTTTCCTAGTTATGGAAAACTTGTCTGAAAATGTCATTCTTGATCTACCCTGGCTCCGGATCCATAATCCGGTAATTAATTGGGAAACTCTGGAGCTGGTTCATTGGGGTCCTCACTGTAAGGATCACCTGTCCAAAGTTTCATTATGTACAGTGGTGGCGGAAGATCAGAGTCTTCCAGGTTTTCTCTCTGATTACTCTGATGTGTTTTCAAAACCCTTGTCCCAAGTCCTTCCTCCTCACAGGGAGTTTGATTGTAAAATTGACCTTCTTCCTGATGCTAGATTGCCAAAGGGTCGTATATATAACCTGTCGGTACCAGAACGGGAGGCACTGGAGAGTTATATTGATGAGAGTTTGACAATCGGACATATCCTTCCCTCTGAGTCGCCCACTGGGGCCGGGTTCTTTTTTGTTGAGAAATAAGATGGTGGTTTACGGCCGTGTATTGATTATCGAGAATTAAATAAGATAACGGTAAAAAACTCAGGTCCTCTCCCCTTGATCCCGGATCTCTTAAATCAGGTTTCTGGGGCCCAAGTTTTCTCTAAATTAGATCTCAGAGGGGCTTATAACCTAATTCGGATCCGAGAAGGGGATGAGTGGAAAACCGCATTTAATACACCTTTGGGACACTTTGAATACCTGGTTATGCCCTTTGGTTTGAGTAATGCCCCAGCGGTGTTCCAAGGGTTTATGAACTCCATCTTTCATGATTACATCGGTGTGTTTATGGTGGTGTATCTAGACGATATCTTGATTTTCTCTCCTGATATGGTTTCTCACCAGCAACATCTCCGCCAAGTACTTACCAGGTTACGCAAAAACCACCTCTTCGCTAAACTGGAAAAGTGTGTTTTTTGT
The DNA here is from genome assembly GCA_019512145.1 of Engystomops pustulosus. Lineage (NCBI taxonomy): Eukaryota > Metazoa > Chordata > Amphibia > Anura > Leptodactylidae > Engystomops > Engystomops pustulosus. The sequence goes on along the minus strand of CM033644.1, from coordinate 103,835,797 downwards.
GTCCAGAGAGTTTCCTTCTTAGGTTATGTTGTTACTCCCTCTGATGTACAGATGGATCCGAGTAAGGTTCAGGGGCTCACAGACTGGGTTCGGCCTACCAATCTTAAGGCCTTACAACGTTTTTTGGGTTTCGCTAACTATTATCGGAACTTTATTAAGAACTTTTCCGTGATCGCCAAACCCCTCACGGATCTAACTCGTAAGGGTGCTGATCCAAACAATTGGTCCCCTGCCGCTTGCTCTGCGTTTGAAACTTTAAAAGCGGCATTCTCGTCAGCCCCGGTTTTGGTTCAACCTGACCTCTCTCAGCCATTTGTTGCAGAGGTAGATGCCTCCGAGGTTGGAGTAGGTGCAGTGTTGTCTCAGGGGTCCTCCACTCTCACCAGACTCAGACCCTGTGCATATTTCTCTAGAAAGTTTTCTTCTTGTGAGAGGAATTATGATATTGGTAATCGAGAGCTCCTTGCCATTAAGTGGGCATTTGAAGTCTGGCGACAGTTTTTGGAGGGAGCTCTTCATCCGATAATTGTGCTCACGGATCATAAGAACTTAGTATATTTGGATACTGCTAAGCGCTTGAACTCGTGTCAGGCTAGGTGGGCCTTGTTTTTCTCTCGCTTTAATTTTGTGGTCACCTATCGACCGGGGTCAAAAAATGTGAAGGCTGATGCCTTGTCCCGTAGCTTCGGGACTCCTGAGCTTCCAGAGACTACGGACAGTAATATTTTGTCTCCAGGTGTTGTGTTGGCAGCTGTCTCCTCCCACCTCTCCTCTCAAATTTTAGCAGGACAAAAATCTGCACCTAAAGACCTTCCGGAAGGTAAATTATTTGTTCCTCTTTCTTGTCGTTTGAGAGTGTTGGAGGAGACGCATTGCTCGGTATTGGCAGGTCATCCGGGAATGCGGAGTACCTTGGATCTCTTAAAGAGAAGTTACTGGTGGCCTCACATGACTAATGATGTGCACGCATTTGTCCAAGCCTGTCAGGTCTGTGCGCGAGGAAAGACTCCCAGGAGACGTCCTGAGGGGCCTCTTCTTCCACTTCCAGTTCCCACCAGGCCATGGTCTAACGTGTCTATGGATTTTGTCACTGATCTGCCAGCATCTCAAGGGTATACTGTGATCTGGTTGGTAGTGGACCGTTTCTCTAAGATGGGACACTTTGTTCCATTAAAAAAGTTACCTTCAGCTGAGGAGTTGGCTGAATTGTTTATACCGAATATTGTACGCCTCCATGGTATACCAGATGATATTGTGTCAGATAGGTGCGTACAATTCGTTTCCAAATTTTGGCGAGCCTTTTGTTCTAAACTGGAAGTGAATTTGTCATTCTCGTCGGCATTTCACCCTGAGACTAATGGTCAGTCCGAGAGAATGAATCAGGAGATGATTCAATATCTGCGACTCTTTGTCTCGGACAGTCAGGACCAGTGGGTGAAATTCCTTCCGTTGGCAGAATTTGCTATTAATAATCACTGTAGTTCTTCCACTCAGGTTTCTCCCTTTTTCTGCAATTATGGTTTTCATCCTCGTTTCTCCTTTTCATCTGTGCCTGTCTCTAACATTCCTCGGGCGGAAGCTATTACATCCAAGTTGCGCACGCTCTGGTCACAAGTTCAGCAAAATATTCAGAGGGCACAAAATTCTATGGTCCAACAGGCTCAGAGAAGGCGCACTAACTCCGATATGTTTGTGGTGGGGGATAAAGTGTGGTTATCCACAAAAAATCTTAAATTGAAGGTCCCCTCTTTGAAGTTTGCGCCCAGGTTCGTTGGTCCTTTTGTTGTTACTCAAATTGTTAACCCGGTTTCCTTCAAGGTTACTCTTCCAGCAGGGTGGCGGGTTCATAACACCTTCCATAAGAGTCTCCTGAAGCGCTATGTTGAGCCTGTTTTGCCTCTTCCTGACCCTCCTCCTCCATCTAGTGTGGAGGGGAATCTGGAGTTTGAGGTGGAAAAGGTCTTGAATTCCAGATGGGTAGGTAGCTCCCTGCAGTACCTGGTCCACTGGAAAGTTTTTGGTCCTGAGGATAGGTCATGGGTTCCGGCTAGAGATGTTCATGCTCTGCGGTTACTCAGGTTGTTTCATCAGGCCTATCCTCAGAAGCCATCTTTGCGATCTAGGGGTCCAAAGGCCCCCCGTCAGGGGGGGGTACTGTCAGGTTCGCTGGAGAGAATGCTGGTACTTCTGGTTCTTCTGGTGGTGCTAGCAGTGTTCTCCAACCTCCAGCGCGTATCCGCGCAAACTCCTCCTCTCGTCCCGGGCAGTGGCTGCTAAGATCTTGCGCTGTCTAGGAGTTGTGTTCTGAACTGCTGACTTGTGGTACCTCTGCATGGTGCCTGCTATTGTGCTTGGTTATTCTGCACCATGAGGGGTTAATTCTCAGTAGTTGTCCAGCTCCTATCAGGTTCTGGAGGTGGGGTTCTGGCTGCATAAATTGCAGCTTCACTAGTCACCTGTGCCAGTGTTTGAAATCCCTTCTCCACTCGCTCAGCATTAGGTTTGACTTGCTCTGTATCTGTATCTGTATCGTTGTTGACCTCGGCTCGTTTTTGACATTGACTCTTTGCCTACTGATTTTGCTCTTGACGTACCCTCTCGTTGTTACTCCGGCTAGTTTACTATTCTTTTGTGTTTTATGTTTGTCAGTCTGTTTGTGTTTCCCTTCCCACACTTATCAGTGTATTTCGAGTCTTCAAGTAGTCGCCCCACGGTTTAGGAAGGGACAGAGGTTGGGGCAAGCTCAGGGCACACTATCCCCTGTCTTTTGTGTTACCCAATCCTAACACTATGACTATGGACTACTGGGGGCTCTGTGACTATGGGCTACTGCGGGCACTCTGACTATGGGCTACTGCAGGCACTATGACTATGGACTACTGGGCGCTCTGTGACTATGGGCTACTGTGGGCACTATGACTATGGACTACTGAGGGCTCTGTGACTATGGGCTTCTGTGAGCACTGTGACTATTAGCTACTTTGGTGGCACCGCTTCTATATCGGCTACAATTCTACAGCCTCTCCTGCGTGCTGTTATCTTTTCCTATTAGTGCGATTTACATCCTATATGCAGACATAAATCTGCGGCAGTATAAGGCCGGCGGCACACGTGGCATTTTGAATCCCCCCACATTTAGTATTGCTGTGTTTGTTCTGCCCTAATCTATAAAGATCTGCAGTCTGCACTGTCCCCCATCTCTGCCTTCACCTGTCCCGACCTGATTATTAACCATTATAACCACACTGTCTGAAGCCCTAGATGAGATGGCACCACTCACTATCCAAAATTTTCAACACACACGCAGGCAACCTTGGCACACCGAACAAACTCGCTTCCTTCGGCAGTGCTCCAGGATTGCCGAACGTCTGTGGAGAAATTTGCCCACATTTCTACACTTCAAATTTATGCTAAAAACCTATAACTTTGCCCTTCACGTCGCTAAACAGGTCTATTTTACTAATCTCATATCCTCTCTCTCTAACAACCCCAAAAGGCTCTTTGACACTCTTCACTCCTTACTAACACCAAAGGTGCAGCCACCTGTCACAGACCTTGGGGCTGAAGATCTGGCACCTACTATAAAGATAAAATTGATTGCATTCACCAGGAAATGATTGCTGAATCCACTAACTCCATTCATCCCCTTCCCTCCTGTACCTTACCTTGTTAACTCTCTTCCTTTGAGCCAGTCACAGAGGATAAAGTGTCCAGGCTCCTCTTCTCTGCTCGCCCCAATGCCTACATCAGTGACCCCAAATTGCAGCCTCACTAGTCACCTGTGCCAGTGTTTGAAATCCCTTCACCACTCGCTCGCTGCATTAGGTTGTATTGCTCCGTATCTGTATCGTTGTTGACCTCGGCTCGTTTTTGACATTGACTCTTTGCCTACTGATTTTGCTATTGACGTACCCTCTCGTTGTTACTCCGGCTAGTTTACTATTCTTTTGTGTTTTATGTTTGTCAGTCTGTTTGTGTTTCCCTTCCCACACTTATCAGTGTATTTCGAGTCTTCAAGTAGTCACCCCACGGTTTAGCGTGGGGGGCTATAGGAAGGGACAGACGTTGGGGCAAGCTCAGGGCACACTATCCCCTGTCTTTTGTGTTACCCAATCCTAACACCTTTTTTCAATAATGATTATTGCAAAATTGATTTCCATAAATACTGATGGAACTCCAGTAGTACATATACAACCATATAATACACATACAGCCAGTAGCATGATTTTGGTTGTCATAGATGACATCATATCTGAAGTGGAAAAAAATGAGTGAAAGAAGTTGATACTAAGATTTATTTTTGTTTAAAAAGGTTATGTATAAATAGGACACAGTTGCATCATGTAACATAGCACATGGACAGTGAGGCAGCAAAGTGGAAAAGGTGAAAGTAAATTATAACTTTCTGATGATACTTTTGACAAATAGTTGTCATCTCGTTAAATTATTGACATTTATAGGGGATGTTTTACCGGCATCCTCGACACCTCTGGGTCCCAAGCTTTATAGAAAAGAAACAGTTATAGGAGTATTCCCACAAACACAAGTTTCTTAAATGTTGTCAGGATAATAAAAAAAACATATTCTCAAATTCAATGTTATTAACAAAAATACAGCATTTCACAGATCTAAGTCCAACCTGTCTCTATTTGTCCTGGTGTACACAATTTTGGATCCAACCCTGGATCTTCTGAGTTTAGGGTCAGCCGACATCTTGTGTTTCTGTCTGATGCTGCACTGAGCTTCTCTCTGCACTATCCTTCTAGCCTCAACCCTTGATTTCCAGGACGAGTTTACATACACATACTGACATCCTGTTGGCAAACAACACATCATGTTGTGAGTAGAGGTAGGTAGAGATGTGCATGTTATGGTTGTGATAATAGAGCTGAGATTGTCATATTTAATATGCATCTCATGGATCTTATCATGTATAATCCGCCTCATGTCTCTTTATATGTGTCAGATACTAGTAAAGTGCTCAGAATTTAAATGAAAGTGGATGTAAATCTGTACCCTGATAATCTAACCACATTGTAAGCACACAGAACTAGATGGATCATAAAGTGTCTTAGAGAGTTCCCATTCACACTTTTAATTTTACACTAATCATCATTGAGTAAATAGAAGCTAAAATAGCAATAACACTAAGTAAAAATGTAAAGCAAGGGGTTAAACATTATTTTTATTGTGTAAACATCACTAGGGATTGACTTTTGAAAAATTTCTTTCATGGGCAAACCCCTTTAAGTCTTCAATGGCAGTAACATAAGAGAGAAAATGGAGATGGCCATCAGACTTTAGATGACTTTTGTAGATGTTCAGAGTATTGTTAATAATTCATAGTAGTGTGCAACTCACCTCTCCTGTTCTGCCAAACTCCATGAAATCCCGTTCTTTTAACAGTCATGAAACTCTGAAACTAGACAAATGGTAACCTATCGGTAAGGCTGCCACTAAAACTGTTGATTGAAGAGAGCAATGACTTTACATGTAGCCTATACATATCCATAGTTCACCAGAGTGTCTGCTTCAACCCTATATGATGCCCATATTATTGTATAGAGACATATGAGTAGTAGTTGCCTGAATTGTCTTAGCCAGCAATGACAGACAACTAAGATAATATAGTGCATGGAAAGGGGAATACATAAATATGAGGAGCTTTTACATCATAGAGGTTTTTGAATCTCTCAACAGCACCACATAAAATGTAGAATATTGTAACAATGCTGCTGTAAGATAACTCTTTTCTGTAAGTTTCCTACATCAGTAATTAACACTACAATACTACTCCCTATGGACAATCATATCAATTAGGAGGTTAGGTATAGTTATACCTTGTGTGTGACTTGACCATATAATGCAGTTTCAATATTTTTGGAAACTTCAGCATTTCTATCCTGATATCACTAGTGAATCTCTGCTGTCAAATCCCATGGTGCCGTGTAAACATATTGCTGGCTGACATGATCACAGGTGTGTGGGCTGCGTCACTTTGCTGTTGAGGTAGTGACAGCTCAGCCATTGTCTGTGGGAGAGATAAGTGAGAGTAATTACTCTTTTTGTCTCTGTAGTCTGCTTGTTCTTGGCTTAAATCTTTGCAGGGAGCTTAGCACAGAAATGACGAAGACCAATAGTTTGTCTAAAATATTTATTTATCTTTCTATCTATCTTCATTAATATGTTTTTAAAGACAAAATCATGAATCTGTTGAAATAGACTGAGCATTAGCTTAAATCTTGTGGTGACTCTGGAAGGAAAATCTACCTCTCTCTGTTACTTACTCTCTACCTGCTTAAATAGCCACATATCCAACATATTTAAAGGGAATCTACAAATAGATTTCTTGTTTTAACCAGTTACACTGTTGGGTGTATCCCAGATGTATAAATAGAATTATAGGTTTACGAAGAGCTCTGCTCATGTATTTTAACTACAAAATGAAAGTTATCTAAATGAAGCACAAGACCCCTCCAGGCTCCGGCTAATATACGGCCCCTAAAGCACTTCTCAACCACCTACATGCTACTTTTTCTTGAAATTTTGGTGTCACAACATTTTCAGTAGAGAGTGGGGGAAGAGAACTATAGGGGGGCATATATACCATTGCTGTGCTGTAACCTGAAGGGGCTCTGTAACCTGAAGGGGCTCCGGTAGCACCCCAGAAGCAGTTGTACGTATTCTTGTAATCTCACTGCTGGGATCTATCCAGCAATGTTAATAGTTAAAAAGGAGGAAATCCACTTATATATTTCCATTAAATAAAGGAAAAGCAGCAGAAAGGCTGTTGGATAGATGCAAAATTCTCTGGATCTAGAAAACAACATTATTCATCAATTATATTATTGGAGGCAGCACTAAAAATTCTATACCTCAACTAGTGATGAGTGGACCCATTAAACCCAAAAATCTGTTTGGGCCCAGGTCCAGGTACCAAACATAAACCCCCACCAGTAACACCCGTGAATGGTGCTGGCACCTATCAACGGTGCTAACTGTTTAAATGCCTCTGGCAAATTCAACAGTTGCATTTAAATTACTCCAACATTTTGGGGGGATCGTAGCTCCCCACCACTGCAGTAATTTAATTCAGCTAGCAACACTGCCAGCAGCATTTAATCAGTTAACACCCACGATTAGTGGCAGCACCGATCACAGGTGTGATTGGTGAAAGTTCCGGTATGGTACCTTGAACTGAACGGATTTTGATAATTCAGGTTTGGCTTAATTTTGACGGCTCCACTCATTACTAGTCACTATTAGTATAGTATAGAATTTAGAGGTTGCCTACATTTTTATGTAATCAATGGAGGGTGCTTTTGCTAGATCCAGAGCATTTTGCCGGACCGATCACTGGCATTAACAGCAAGGGGGCGTTTGAGCCAGATCCCTAACTTCTAATCGGTATGAACTTAAACTGTGCAATTCAGCTCCGTTCACCAATAGTCATAACAATGGTCAGTATAGACAGAAATCCTAGGATTCTTTAATATTTAGTAGTGAAAATGAATTAGCATTAAAACTATGGTTACAATGTTGTAGACATTTAGGTGATAGGTATTACTTCTACTGCCAACTTTGATATTCAAAATTACAGTGGTGTTAAGTTTTATGTCATATAGAGACACATTCTTCCTTTAAACTATTTTGTTACCAGTCTATAAAAGGGTTAAAGAAGCATAAAATATGGTTTGGACCTCACTCTCACCAACAGTAAGATGCAGTAAGTGGGTCAGTAACACAAATGACAAACTGTAAGTAGAACAACATTTTTGTAACTGGAACATGTGGGGCATTTCTATTTTAATAGTTATTAGAAATCCATTTTGTAATATTTGTTCTTGAGTGGTGTCTCTGGGGATTAATTATGCTGATATTCTATAGATGGTTGCCTGAAAAAAGGGGGAAGAATGGATATTAAATGCCGTACCACTGTGCATTGTTGGTGGTAATCGTGAAATCTATTTCCAGCACAGCAATGAAATAATATTACGCCATTACTCTTCCTGAATGACATTAAAAATATGGCATTTCCATTAGTGCATTAATACTACATGAATCCATTATGTTTCCACATAATTACTAACCTAATTGGGGATGGTATGGAAATATTCAATAAATTTGAAATCCATAAAGATATCATGTCATGACGTCTAGAAATATTTTGTGCAGTAAAATAACTAATTCTTCCAAAGACTCTGATGTCAGGAAATCCATTTTGTGAAGAAGTTTGTCAATTTATATAAATGGCTAGAAAATGTATTTTGTTACATTAGCCAGAGCTTTATTAAATAACATTGAGAAACTAGATTCAATGGACTTTGACCCAGAATGCACAATATGTCATTAGTCTGGTACAGAATGAAGAATAGTATATGGTTGGTTGCACTGGTTTATGACAAGTATTTAAAGGAGGGAGCAAATCTTTAAAAATTACATTTTATTAAAATTAGGATTTTTCAATACACATTGTTTAAAATGTGAAATTTTTCATTCATTTTCTTTTTTAAATTTGCATTAATTTAGTATTTCAATTATAAATTGAAAAACACTGTGATGAACCCCCACTCTAGAGTCCAATCACGGGGTGTACCTACTCTATGGAGTCCCAGAATTATCCCTTAAGCTCCACCCATTTCACAAAATGGCATTCTTATGTTTAATATACTCCCAAGCACTCAACTTCCTGAGAAACTCACTGCCCCCACCCACAAATTACTTATACTAAGAAGACTGTATGCACCTCAATCACACAGACAATGCACACTCATGATTCTCACAGAACATGCAGTCACTACGTTACTGCTTTGTTAAAGAACCTAATATCAATCCCTTCAGAAACTTAGATTCTTTAAGACTACAAGAAAAGCTATGCTCTTAATACACTGTCTGTGAGGGTATCTCAACCCCTCAACTCTCTCCTGTGATTATTTCCAAGTTATGGGACACATATGTTTTCATATTCAATTTCAAAGAAGCTTTAATGGCAGAACCAAGTACAAGTTAGCATCGCCAAATAATTTATAAAATATGGGATTGTGGGAAATAAGGTTGGGTGCAGGGTCATTGGGAACAGGATGAAGGGGATATGGAGTGTGGGGGGGGGGTATTATAGTCCATGGCATCCTATATGTCTCAGTCCATGCTATATCACATGTCTTTCAGCGAATGCCAGGCAGTGACATATTGTACAGCTATGAACATTGTGGTCTCCTCTCCCCCCAGCAGGATGGACATCTGCTCATTCTCCTCCATAGAGCTGAAGCCCGGTAGAAGATTTTAGAGTTTCCTGAAGTGAGTGTCCCTTGATGTTGAGTATTTGGAACAGTGTAGCAGAAAGTTTCCTGGTCTTGCCACTGTTGGTGCAATCCGCTCTCTCTGGGCAAGTACGTATGTCTTTGCCGCAGGTTTTTGTGCGGATGGTTTGTTGGCAGACCTGATGTGCAAATTGTTGTCATCTAAGAGATGTGTTTGCGTGGTGACTATGAAGGTACCAATGTTTGAAGAGTCCATGTCAGTGAGCATAGTCCACCACACTGCTGCCTGTGTGATAACTCATTGTGTACCTTCCTAAAGTGTCTTCCTTTGTGCGGCCATTTATTATATGGAGGTCGAGATCTCGGCATATGTTAAGCTGTTTTCTGTGGCTCCTGTTAAATTTGTTGTTGTAGCGGTTTCTATCTGTGTGTATGAGGCTACTACAGCAAGTCTCTGCTCCAACGATATAGATGTTCCCATCCATGGTCAGAAGGTCCTTCTTCCTCCCAATTCTGGCATTGAGGTCTCTGTAGATGAGAACTTTGCTCAGAGCCTGGAAATGAGCGGCGTCCCTCTCTAGAATATAGAAGCAGTCTGAGTTGAAGTAGAGGGACTCTGGCGGCGCAATGTAAGCTACACAGAGGTAGAGGTCAGAGTTGAGGATGGAGCAGCCTATACAAATGTGCCTGTCTCCTTTCTTCACTAGTGTCATCTGCACAAGGAGCTCATCTTTGTACTATTTTAATATTCTTTCTGAGCTGCGACCCTGCTTGGCTTTCTTATTTTTCAGGGCAGTGATTTCCCTGTATCCAGAGGGCACCTGGGATTCATCCTCTGTTTTGGTCCATGTTTCTAGAAGGATTTGTATGTCCATGTTTTTTTAGACATTTCTTGAAACCTGGGTCTAGCGCTTTACATCCAAAAGCTGAGGCATAGAGGCCCTGAATGTTCCAGCTACTGATAATACGGGCCATGGTTGTTTTGTCCATGTACCTTGTAATGAGCATTACTGTTTAGAACAATCTAGGTTTGGATTAGTTGGTTTTGTCCAGTCACATTAATATTTTTTACAAGATGATCAGCAGGGCATTTATCTCCTTCATGTCTCAGATGTTTAGTTGGAGTTCATAGGCAAAGTCAGCAAAGACTGTTTCTGAATTTTCTCTGATTGTTATATGCTTTGTGGCTTTTTATTTTTGGAGATTTTCCATGTTCTATGGGTTTGGCTTGCTAGTTGGTTTCTTGTGGGTCTTGTGTTCGTGCTCGATCTTTTTACCTTTAGATACTGAGGTCTCTTCAGGTCTCTGGGTTCTGGTCTTTGTGTTGCTTTGTTTTGGCTGAGGTCTATCTTTGCTTGTTTTGCTCTTTCTTTTTGTCAAAACCAAGAGAACAATGCAGTACAGAATAATAAAAAAAGATTGTCAGAAAACAAGCAAGGGTCGGAAGATCAAAAAATATGAAAGTACAGAAAATGCCAGCAAACTCCAAGGAAAACTTATAACATGTACTGGGAATTGGGTGATGTCAGAGTTCCGGTCCAGGGAGTGATTGGACTGGTCCCCTAACATGCAGACAAACCATATTAACATTGGAGGAATAGGGGGGCGTGTCCGGATGTTCACGGAGTCGGACGCGTGAACTGGTAGCTCCGTCCGCCCGGGCTGAAATCAGCACAGCAGCCGCCACCAGATAGCCCTGCTCGGCTACCAATGGGGAACCGCCGCCGCACTAAAGCTCTGGGAGCCTCACCGGACCGGTCCGGCGCCTCTGTCTCCCGTACCTTAGATGATTATGTGGTCCGGGAGACACGCGCCGGACCCAAGATGGCGCCGACCGCAGAGCCTGAGGTGCCTCTCAGCGCTCAAACCCCGCCTCCACCTCCAGCAGCAGCCCGGGAATCCGGCTCACAGGGGGATAAGCAGCCCGCAGCCACAAGAAATGAGGGGCTGCAGGAGCGCAGCACCCTGGAGGTAGGGCCACTCAGCCAGAGCCCCTAATCCCCACATGAGGGAAAACAGGGCAGCAATCTGCCCTTGCTTATAGATCTGGCCATACCAACAGGGGCCTTATGCCTGCAACCGAGCCCTAGCCATCAGGCCACATTATCGGCAGCCCCATCTCCACTTCCGCATAGGCCACGATCCAGCAATTCACAGGGACACCATAACAGAGAGCTGGAAGATATGGATTATGCTAATACGCCTCCCACTCTGAGGCCTCAGTCAGGCCCGGGAACTTGGTCCCCAGAATCGCATCAATCATCATTATCTGATCAGTTGCGGCCTCCACCAGAGGACTGGTGGTCTCATGTCCATCAGTTACCTACGAAGCAAGATTTTCAGGCGCTGATACTTGAAGTTAAAGACACTTGTCGTTCAGCTATAGCCGAAATACGCCAGGACTTAACAGCAGTAGCTAATAGAGTGGATCAGCTAGAAGACGATCATGCGTCCTCTAGAAAGGTGGTTAATGCTCTCCACTCCCGTCTTCTTGCGCAGTCTGAAAAAATACAAGGTCTGCAGTCACATGTGGAGGACCTCGATAATCGAGGCCGTAGGCACAACATCAGGGTTAGAGGAATCCCGGAGGCGCAGAATGTTGAAAATGTTCCAGAGGTCCTCAACCTGCTGTTTTCTTCCCTGCTGGGAAGGAATCCAGATGATCCAATTAAAATGGATAGAGCCCACCGCGCACTTAGACCGAAGCCAATATCTGAGCATCCTAGGGACATTATCTGCTCCATTACAGACTTTCTCCTGAAAGAAGAGATTATGACTAAAGCACGTAATAAACATCATATTGAATTCAAAGGTGCGCAGGTGCAACTCTTTCAGGATCTTTCCTGAGTCACTTTACAACGCCGGAGAACATTGCGCCCTTTGTTAGAGGTCCTACGAATAACTGACATACCCTACAGATGGGGATTTCCTTTCAGCCTGACTGCCCGCAAGGAGGGCCGAACAGCGACGCTGCGATCTCCAGCAGATTTAAACAACTTCTGCACTTCCTTAGATCTACTGACTCCAGTCATCCCAGAATGGAGTCTACCTACATCAGACCCTCCTCACGGATCATAAGAAATTAGTATATTTGGATACTGCTAGAATCGCTTATACGCCCGCTCATGCTAGGTGGGCCTTGTTTTTCTTCCTCTCGCTTTAATTTTGTGGATCACCACCGACATGTCAAAAATGTGAAGGCTGATGCCTTTCCGTAGCTTCGGGCTCATGAGCTCCAGAGACTACGACAGTAATATTTTGTGATATAGATGATATTGTTTCCAGAAGGTTCCGTACAATTTTGTTCCAAATTTTTGGCGAAGCAATTTTGTTCTAACTGGAAGTGAATTTGTCATTCTGCGTCGCATTTCACCCTGAGACTATTGGAAGTACGAGAGAATGATCAGAGATGATTCAATATCTGCGACTCTTTGGTCTCCGGACAGTCCAGGACAGTGGGTGCAATTCCTTCCGTTGGCAGAATTTCTCATTAAATAATCACTGTAAGTTCTTCCCTAAGGTGTCTCCCCTTTTCTGCAATTATGGTTGCTTATCCTCAGTTATCCCTTTTTCATCTGTGCCTGTCTCTAAAATCCTCGGGCAGAGCTATACAATCCAAGTGCGACACGTCGTGGTCACAAGTTCAGTCCAAAATATGCAAAGGGCAAAGAAAAAATATCTATGGTCCAACAGCCGAGCGGTGCATAACTCCTATCAAACGTTGTTGGTGTGGGATAACTCCGTAGCGTTAATCCACACACAAATCTTCAATGAAGCTGCCCATTGAAGTTTCCGACGCCCCACCGTTCATGGCTTGCTTTGTTGTTTACTACAATTCCACAAGACGTAAGATGCTTAAACGCGTAATGTGCCTTCTAAGATTAGCAGAGGTGTGGTGTTTTCATACTATTCCAGTAAAGATTTCTGAGCGTATGGGAGAGGGAGAGGCTGGTTGCGGCGTCGACCCTCCGTCCAGAAAAGAAAGTGTGGAGGGAAATTGGAGTCTGGGGGAAAAGGTCTTGATTCAGATGGGTAGTTAAACGCCCCTGACATACATGGTCCACTGGAAAGGTTTTGGTCCTGAGGATGAGTACTGGCGTTCCGGTCTGAGATGTTCATGCTTCCGCGGTTACTAGGTTTGTTTCATTAGGCCTATCCTGAAGTCTACTCTGCGAACTAGGGTGTTCGAAGGCCCCCCTCAAGGGGGTGGTAGGTGGGACTGTCACTTTCGCTGGGAATGCTGGTACTCTGTTCTTTGGTGGTGCTAGACGTGTTCTCCAACCTCCACGGCGTATCCGTCACAAATCCTCCTCTCGTCACCCGGGCAGGATCGCTGCAAGATCTCGCGTGTCTAGGGAGTTGTTTTATGAAACTGCTGACTTGTGGTACCATCTGCCTGTTGCCTGGGCTATTGGTGCTTGTTATTCTGCACATGAGTGGAAGTTTAATTCTCAGTAGTTGTCCAGCTCCTACTCAGTGCTGATGGGGTTCTGGCTGCATCAAATGCAGCCTCACTAGTCAGACCTGTGCCAGTGTGTGAAAATCCCTTCACCACGCGACTCAACTGCATTAGGATTGTATGCTTACCGTATCTTCTGTATGCGTTGTTGACCTACGGGCTCGTTTTTTGGAACAGTAGATCTTTGCCTACTGATTTTTCTATTGACGTACCCATCGTCGTTTAACTTCCGGCTATTTTAACTATTCTTTTGTTTATGTTTGTCAGTCTGTTTGTTTTCCCCTTCCCACACTTATCAGGTATTTCGAGGATCTCAAGTATTCACCCCCCCCCCCAAGGTATTTAAGCTGGGTGGCCTATAAGGAAGGACGACTGTGGGGGCAAGCATCGGGCACCTATGCCCTGTCTTTTGTGGTTACCCCAATCGCTAACACCTTTTTCAATAAGATTATTGCAAAAGTTGATTTTCATACAATACTGAAACTACCAGTAGCTATACATATACAACCATTATAATAGACATACAGCCCAGTAGCATATTTGTTTTTGTCATAGATGAGCATCATATCTGAATGGACAAAAAATGATTGAAAGAATTGATACTAAGATTTTATTTTTGTTTAAAGGTTATGTAATAAAAGGGGACCACAGTTGCATCATGTAACCACATGGACAGTGAGGCTCGCAAAGTGGAAAAGGTGAAGTAAATTATACTTTTCTGATGATCCTTTTGACAACATAGTTGTCATCTCCTTACGAACTTATTGACATTTTATAAGGGGTGTTTCCTCATCCTCGGAACCCTCTGGGTCCCAAGCTGGTAGAAAAGAAACAGTTATAGATTATATCACCCATAAACATAAGTTTCTTAAATGGTAGGTGGATAACAAATCGCATCATTCTCATTCAATTTTATTAACAAAGATACAGCATTTCACAGATCTAAGTCCAACCTGTCTCTATAGTGCCTGTGTTACACTATGGTGGATCCCACCCGGACTCTTCTGAGTTTAGGGTTCACCGACATCTTGTTTCTAAACCTGATTGCTGCACTGATTTACTCTCTGCACTATCCCTCTAGCCCAACCCTAATTATTCCAGGACCAGCTGACATTACACATACTGTGACATCCTGTTGGCAAACAACACATCATTTGTGAGTAAGGAGTAGAGATGGCATGTTATGGTTGTGATAGTTGAGCTGAGATTGTCATATTATATGCGTATTCTACAAGGGATCTTATCAGGTTATAATCGTCCTCATGTCTTTTCTATGTGTTAGATACCATAAAGTGCTCAGAATTAATGAAAGTGGTATGTAAATCTGTACACGGTATCAACCACAGATTGTAAGCAACACATAACTAGATGATCATAAAGTGTCTAGAGAGTTCCATTCACACTTTTACAATTTTACTACTAATATTCATTGATAAATAGAGCTAAAATAGCAATAACACTAAGTACAAATGTAAAGCAATGGGGTTAACATTATTTTTTTTTGTAAAACATCACTAGGGTGATTGACTTTGAAAATTATTCTTTCATGGGCCAACGCCCCTTAGTCTCCAATGGCAGTAACCATAAGAGGAAAGAAATGGAGATGGCCCATCAGACTTTAGTATGACTTTGTAGATTTCAGAGTATTGTTATAATTCATCGTAGGTTGCAACTCACTCATCTGTTCTGCCAAACCTCATGAAATCCCGTTCTTTTTAACAGTCATGAAAACTCTGAAACTGACTAAATGTACATAGTCGTAAGGCTCCACTAAATACTGTTATTGAAGAGAGCCATGACTTTACTGTAGCCTTTACATATCCTAGTTTTCACCAGATGTCTGCTCCAACCCTATATGATGCCCATAGTTATTGTATAGAGAACTATGAGTAGTAGTTGCTGAATGTCTTACCGGCCATCATGGACAAAACTAGATATTAGTGCATGGAAAGGGGAACTACATAAAATATGAGGAGGTTTACTCATGAGGTTTTGGAATCTCCAACAGACGCACATCAAACTGTAGAATATTGTACATTGCTGCTGTAAGATAACTCTTTTCTGTAAGTTTCCTACACAGTAATTAACAGTAACATACTACTCCCTATGGACAATCCTTATCAACTTAGGGAGGTTAGGTATAGTTTAGTACCTTGTGTGTGACTTGACCATATAATGCAGTTTTCCAATTTTTTTTGGAACTTCAGCATTTCTATCCTGATATCACTAGTGAATCTCTGCTGTAATCCATGGTGCCTGTGTAAACATATGTGGCTGACAATGATCACAGTGTGTGCGGTGCGTCCTTTGTGTTTGAGGTATGGCAGCTTCGCCTTGTTCTGTGGGAGAGATAATGAAGAGTAATTACACGCTTTTGTCTCTGTAGTGCTTGTTTCTTGGTTCTGGTAAATCTTTGCAGGGAGCTATAGCCAGAAATGACGATGACCAATAGTTGTTCTAAAATTTGATTTATCTTTCTACTATCTTCATTAATATTTTTATTTAAAGACAAAATCATGAATCTGTTGAAATAGACTGAGCATTAGCTTAATCTTGTGGTTGGACTCTGGAAGGGAAATCTACCTCTCTCTGTCTACTTACTCTCTACCTTCTTAAAGTAGCCCCAAAAAACCTATCCACATATTAAAAGGGAAATCTACAAATAGATTTCTTGTTTAACCAGTTACACGTTGGGTGGTATCCAGTATGTATAATAGATTATAGGTCTACGAAGAGCTCGCTCATGGATTTTTAACTACAAAATGAAGCTTATCTCAATGAAACAACCCCTAACCCCCAGGCTCTGGCTAATATGTAGGAGGCCCCTAAAGCACTTCTCAACCACAGCTACATGAGACTTTTTCTTTGAAATTTTGGTGCCCATATTTTCAGTAAAGGGGGGGAAGAGTTAATATAGGGGGGCATATTTACCATGCTGTGCCTGTAAACCTGTCGGGGCTCTGTGAACCTGAAGGGGCTCGGTAGCACCCAGAGCAGTTGTACGTATTCTTTGTGAATCTCAGATGCACTGCGGGATTCTATCCAGCAATTTAATAGTTTTAAAAGGAGAAATCCACTATTATTTCCATTAATAAAGGAAAAGCAGCAAAAGGCGTGTTGGATAGATTGCACAAATTGTCGGTCTAGCAAAGCAACATTTCACATTATATTATTGGAGGACACTAAAATCTATTACCGAACCTGATTCTATGGGACCCATTAAACCCAAAAATCTGTTTGGGCCCAGGTCCAGGTACCAAAATACAAAAACCCCCCCAGTAAACAACCCGCCTGAATGTTGCTGGCACATATCAACGGTGCTAAACTGGTATTTAAGCCTCTGGCCAAATTCAAACAGTTGCATTTAATTATCCAAACATTTTGGGGGATCGTAGCTCCCCACCCTGCAGTAAGTTAAAAATTTTGTTCCAATACAGCTAGCCACACTGCCACAGCATTTATTAATCATTAACACCCACATTAGTATGGCAGCACCTATCAAGGGTGGATTGGTGAAAGTTCCGTATGGTACCTTGAAATGACGGATTTTGATAATTCAGGTTTGGCCTTAATTTTACGGTTCCCACTCATTACTAGTCACTATTAGTTATAGTAAAGAATTTAGAGTTCCTACATTTTATGTAATTTCGATTGAGGGTGCTTTTGCAAGATCAGAGACATTTTGCCGACCGATCATCGGCATTACTACAGCAGGGGGCGTTGTTGAGGCCAGAGCACTAACTTCTAATATCGGTATGAACTTCAAACTGTGTGCAATTCAGCCCCGTCAACCAATAGTTCATAACAATGGGTCATATAGACAAAAATCTAGGGACTTGAATTCTTTAATAATTTAGTAGGAAAATGAATTAGCATTACAAAACTATGGTTCCAATGTTGTAGACATTTAGGTGATAGTTGTTATCTTCTACTGCAAACTGTGGATATTCCAAATTACAGTGGTGTTAAGTTTTATGTCATATGAGAGACACGACAGTTTTCCTTTAACTATTTTGTTACCAGTCTATCAAAATGGTGTTAAGGAAGAAAAATATGGTTTGGCCTTACATTCTCTCCAACAGTCCAAGAGCGTTAAGTGCGGTCAGTTAACACAAAATGACAAATGTAAGTAGAACAACATTTTGTAACGGAACATGTGGGTCTTCTATTTTAATGATTATTAAAATCCATTTTGTAATATTTTGTTCTGAAGTGGTGTCTTGGGATTAATTATGACTGATATCTATAGATGGTTTGCATGAAAAAGGGGCAAGAGATGGATATTAATGCCGAACCACTGTGCATTGTTGGTTGTAATCGGAGAATACTATTTCACCAGCACACAATGAAATAAATTAGCGCCATACATACTCTTCCTGAATGACATAAAAAATATGGCATTGCCAATTTCATGTAATACTCATGAAACCATTAGGTATTCCCCCATAATTACTAACCTAATTGGTGATGTATGAAATATTCAATCAATTTGAAATCCATAAAGATATCATGTTCTGACGTCTTAGAAATATTTTGTGCATAAAAATAACTAATTCTTCCAAAGACTCTGTGTAGGAAATTCCATTTGTGGAATTAGAAGTTGCAAAAAATTCTATAAAATTGGCTTAGAAAATGTATTGTGTTACATTAGCCAAGAGCTTATTACATAGATTGAGAAATAAGATTCAAGTGAGACTTTGACCCAGGAAAATGCCAATAGTTCAATTCTGGTTACAGATGAAGAATAGTCATGTTGGTTGCACTGCGTTTATGACAGATTATTAAGGAGGGGGAGCAATCTTTAAAATTACATTTTTGATTTAAAAATTGTTTTTTCTCATACACATTGTCTAAAAATGTGAAATTTTTCATGTATTTTCTTTTTTAAAAAATTGCATTATTTGTATTTCAATTAAATTGAAAACACTGTGATGAACCACCCCTCTAAGTCCAATCACGGGGTGTACCTCTCTAATGGAGTCCGAATTATCCCTTAAGCTCCACCCATGTTCACAAATGGCTTCTATGTTGTAATATACTCCTAAGCACCCCTCAACTTTTCTTCCTGAGCAAACTCACTGCCCCCATCCCACCAAATTAACTTATACTAAGAAGACTGGTATGCACCTCAATTCACGAAAAAAAGAAACAATGCCACACTCATATTCTCACGGACAACATGCAGTCACACTTGCTGCTTTGTATCAAGAACCTAATACAATCCCTTACAGAACTTAGTATTCTTAAGACTACAACGAAGCTAATGCTCTTAATACACTGTCTGTTAGGTACTCAACCCTCAACATCTCTCCTGTATTATTTTCCAAGTTATGGGACACATATGTTTTTCATATTCAATTTCAAGAAGACGGTAATGGCAGAACCAAGTAGAAGTTAGCATCGCCAAAGAATTTATAAATACGGGATGTGGGAAATAAGGTTGGGTGCAGGTCATTGGACATATGAATAGGGATCACCTGGAGTTGGGGGGGTTATTAGTCCATGGTATCCTATATGGTCTCAGTCCATGCTAGATACATGTCTTTCAGCGAATGCCAGCGTTACATATGTACAGCTATGAACATGTGGTCTCCTCTCCCCCCAGCAGGATGGACATCTGCTCAGTTCTCCTCCTGTAGCTGAACCCGGTAGAAGATTTTAGAGTTTCCTGAAGTGAGTGTCCCTTGATGTTGAGTATTTGAACAGTGTAGCAGAAAGTTTCTGGTCTTGCCACTGTTGGTGCAAAATCCGCTCTCTCTGGGCATGTACGTTATGTTTTGCCGCAGATTTTTGTGCGGATGTTTGTGGGCAGACCGGATGGCAAATTGTTGTATCTAAGAGATGTGTTTGCGTGGTGACTATGAAGGCACCAGTTTGAAGAGTCCATGTCGTGAGCATAGTCCACCACACTGCTGCCTGTGTGATAACTCATTTTACCTTCCTAAAGTGTCTTCCTTGTGGGCCCATTTATTATATGGAGGTCGAGCTATTCGCATATGGTAAGCTGTTTTCTGTGCTCCTGTTAATTTGTTGTCGACGGTTTCACTCTGTGTGTATGAGGCTACTACAGCAAGTTCTGTCTCCAACGATATAGATGTTCCCATCCATGGTCAGAAGGTCTTCTTCCTCCAATTCTGGCATTGAGGTCTCTGTAGATGAGAACTTTGCTCAGAGCCTGGAAATGAGCGGCGTCCCTCTATAGAATATAGAGGCAGTCTGAGTTGAAGTAGAGGGACTCTGGCGCGAATGTAAGCTACACAGAGGTAGAGGTCAGAGTTGAGGATGGAGCAGCCTATACATGTGCCTGTCTCCTTTCTTCACTAGTGTCATCTGCACATGGAGCTATCTTTGTACTATTTTAATATTCTTTCTGAGCTGCGACCCTGCTTGGCTTTTATTTTTCAGGGCATGATTTCCCTGTATCCAGAGGGCACCTGGGAGGATCCTCCTGTTTGGTCCATGTTCTACGAAGGATTTGTATGTCATGTTTTTTTAGACATTTCTTGAAACGTGGGTCTACGCTTTACATCCAAACACTGAGGCATAGACGCCCTGAATGTTCCAGCTACTGATAATACAGGACATGGTTGTTTTGTCCATGTACCTTGTAATAGCATTACTGTTTAGACAATCTAGGTTTGGATTAGTTGGTTTTGTCCAGTCACATAATCTTTTTTACAAGATGATCAGCAGGGCATTATCTCCTCATGTCTCAGATGTTTAGTTGGAGTTCATAGGCAAAGTCAGCAAAGACTGTTCTCTGAATTTTTCTGATTGTTGATATTTTTTTTTTTTTCCTTTGTGGTTTTTTTTTTTTTGGAGATTTTCCATGTTCTATGGTTTGGCTGTAGTTCGGTTTTGTGGGTCTTGGTGGGCTCGATCTTTTTACTTTAGTACTGAGGTCTCTTCAGGTCTCTGGTTCTGGTCTTTGTGTGCTTTGTTTGGCTGAGGTCTATCTTTGCTTGTTTTTGCTCTTTCTTTTTGTCAAAACCAGAGAAACAATGCACAGAGACAGAATATAAAAAAGATTGTCAGAAAACAGCAAGGTCGTGAAGATCAAAAATATGAAAGAACAGAAAATGCCAGCAACTCCAAGGAAACTTATAACATGTACTGGAATTGGGTGATGTCAGAGTTCCGGTCCAGGGAGTGATTGGACTGGTCCCCTAACATGCAGAACAAACCATATTAACATTGGAGGAATAGGGGGGCGTGTCGGATGTTCACGGAGTCGGACGCGTGAACTGGCAGCTCGTCCGCAACGAGGGCTGAAATTCAGCCAGCAGCCGCCACCAGATAGCCCGCTAGGCTACCATGGGGAAGCCGCCGCACTAGTACTGGAGCCTTCACCGCGACCGGTCCGGCCGCCACTACTGTCTCCCGTACCTTAGATGATTTATGTGGTCCGGGAGACACGCGCCGGCGGACCCAAATGGCGCGCCGCAGAGCTGAGGTGCACTTCAGTGCTCAAACCCGCCTCCACCTCCAGCAGCAGCCAGGGAATCCGGCTCAACAGGGGATAAGCACCGAGCCACAAGAAAGAGGCTAGAGGCAGCACCCTGGAGTAGGTCCACTCAGCCAGAGCCCCATACACACCTAGAGGGAAAACAGGGCAGCAAATGGCACCTTGTTATAGATCTGGCATACCAACAGGGGCCTTATGCCTGCAACGAGCCCTAGCCATCAGGCCACATTATCGGCAGCCCCATCTCCACTTCCGCATAGGCCCACGATCCCCAATCACAGGACCCATTACAGAGAGCTGGAAGATATGTGATTATGCTAATACGCCTCCCACTTGAGGCCTCGTCAGGCCAGGGAACTTGGTCCCCAGAATCGCATCAGATCATCATAGTTGATCAGTTGAGGCCTCCACCAAGGACTGGTGTTCTCGTCCTCAGTTACCGACGAAGCAAGATTTTAGGCGTGCTGATCTGAAGTTAAAGACACTTGTCTGTCAGCTATAGCCGAAAGTACTGCAGGAGCTTATAACAGCAGTAGCTGAATAGGTGGATCAGCTAGAAGACGATATGCGTCCTCTCAGAAAGGTGGTTAATCTCTCCACTCCGTCTCTTGCGCATTCTTAAAAAATACAAAGGTCTGCAGCTCCACTGTGGAGTGACCTCGATAACATCGAGGCCGTAGGCCACATCAGGGTTTAAGGAAATCACGGAGGGCGACAGAATGTTGAAAATGTTCCAGAGTTCCTCAACTGCTGTTTTCTTCCTGCTGGGAAGGAATCCAGATGATCAATTAAAATGGATAGAGGCCCACCGCTCGCACATTAGACCGAAGCCAATATCTGAGCATCCTAGGCATTATGCTCCATTACAGACTTTCTCCTGAAGGAAGAGATTATGACGATAAGCAGTATAAACATCATATTGAATTCAAAGGTGCGCAGGTTGCAACTCTTTCAGGATCTTTCCTGAGTCACTTTACAACGCCGGAGACCAGTGCGCCCTTTGTTAGAGGTCCTACGAATAACTGACATACCCTACAGATGGGGATTTCCTTTCAGCCTGACTGCCCGCAAGGAGGGCGCCGAACACGAACGCTGCGATCTCCAGCAGATTTAAACAACTTCTGCACTTCCTTAGATATACTGACTACAGTATCCCAGAATGGCGTTCTCTACATCAGACCCTCCACTCTCGCCGACCTGGCAACGCAATGCTCCCAGGAAACAGCGGAGGAGGTCCCCAGAATCAAGCAGATCCTCTCCTCCCTCTGCCCACACGAGTTCTACATCGAAAGGACTAAGGCGCTGAGGGATGAAGATTCACAGGGTCCTTAGAGGCCCTCATGCTGCTCACACTGGGCTTTTTATGCAAAATCCAAGCCCGAGGCGGATGGCTTGGGATGGCTGGTTCAGTGCGATCCGCAAGTTGGACATCTGACATGTCACCCATAATTGGGTTGGTGTGCCTCCTTTTGTGTTGGTCCTGGCGTCAGGATCGTAACATAACTGGATGTACCGCCCGTACCTTGGACTCAGTGTGAGGTTTCATGGACTTCACATGGGGTCTTGGGCATGTAACCAAATATGTTTTTGTTCTGATTCTTCTTTTAAATATGTTGTTGATTGTTTATACAGTTGATGTCACTACAAGGATATATAGGAATTGTATGATGCCATCTGAGAGTAGGAAACAACCTGGCACTCTTTGCGGTGTACTCTGCCCATATATGGGGATCTCGCATGATCTAAATTCACACAGTAAGAATGGTAAGGATTGTTACCCTAAATGTTAAGGGGTTGAATTCAAACTCTAAACGTCAGTTGTTGCTGCAGGAGCTGAAACGGCTTAAACCAGACATAGCTTTCCTACAGGAAACTCATTTGACGACATCTGGATCGTTCAGGTTCGCTAGAGGGCTCTTGCCCTTTTCAAGTATTAGATACTTATTCAGACCCAGAGGGACGATTTATTATTTTGAAGGGGACCCTTGGAGGGCACCAGCTGGTCTTATGTAATGTATATTCCCCAAACTCCGGACAATTGGGTTTTTTATCTGGAGTCTTGTCCCGTTTAGCCCAATACCGGTCGGCAACGCTTCTGGTAGGAGGGGATTTAAATATTACATTCTCTGAAATCAGAGACCGAATGTCCATACAGAATACCTCCCCATCGCAACAACAATGTAGGCTGTCACTAGGTTTCAGAAAGTTGGTGCGTAGACACAACCTCTTTGATTTATGGCGGGTGGACAATCCCACAGCATGGGGATACTCTTTTTATTCACCCCCACATAAGACACATACACGCATAGACTTTTTCCTCGGGGATATCTCAATACTTCGTACCCTACACTCTGCGGATATTGGATTAATCACCTGGTTGGATCACGCTCCAGTTACAGTTGAACTATCATTTGTGAATCCTCCGCCACGTCCCCTACACTGGAGACTTAGTGAGACACTCCTATCTCACAACATCACAAAAGAGGCGTTACGCACTTCTCTACTCCAATATTTTGCAGATAACTCCCTATCAGCACCCTCCCTACCCATACTATGGGAAGCGCATAAAGTAGTATACTGCGGATATGCCATATCCCAAGCAGCCTACAAAAAGAAAGCAGTAGAGGCGGTGAGACAGCAATGCGTAAGGGAACTTAGAACCTTAGAGAATAGACTTGCTACCCATCCGTCACTTACGATCTTACAAAAAGTTTTAGCTGCTCGAGCACAACTACGGGAAATAGATTTGGTAGGGGCGGAAAAACTACTAAGATATTCTCGCCAACGCTTCTATGAATTTGGTAATAAGACACATACATTATTAGCACGCCAACTTCAAGACAGGGCGATGGCATCTAACCCTTATAGCCTTAAGGATAGTATGGGAACTATCCATTATAACCCTGAGAAAATTGCCCGAATATTTGAAACATATTATCATGATTTATACAATCTCTCTGCTCGCCCTCCGCTGGGTTCTCAAGCCCAAGGACTGACTTTGGAGCAATATCTTAGCGAGTGTAGCCTACCTAAACTGCCTTCCACTGCTATAGAGGCCTTGAACCAGGACATCTCAGAGGAGGAGTTAAGGGAGGTGATAATGGAACTACCCAATGGAAAATCCCCCGGCCCTGATGGGCTTCCATATATATACTTTAAAACGTATTTAGATATTCTATCCCCCTATATGATTAAGTTGTTCAATTCCTTTATGTCTGGTACCCCAATCCCTGAGGCTATGCTGAGATCCTTTATAACAGTGATTCCAAAACCAGGAAAGGACCCCTTAGACTGTACTAACTATCACCCTATCTCCCTTTTGAACTCAGATTTGAAGATCTTCACTAAGATTTTGGCAAATAGGCTGGGGGACTGGCTCCCACAGATGGTTCACAAAGACCAGGTAGGCTTTGTACGGTTTAGACAGGCAGGAGACAATACCCGACGGATAGCGGACTTATTGGAGGTAATAAGAAAAACAGATGGGAGTGCTATTTTGCTCAGTTTGGACGCCGAAAAGGCATTTGATCGCCTAGATTGGGGATTTATGATGGCGACTTTACGACACTTTGGATTAAGGGGCCCATTTCTACAGGCTTTGCGGGGATTGTATTCTATCCCTAGCGCAGCGATCCGTCTTCCTCATGCTAACTCCCTGTTCTTTGCTATCCGTAATGGAACTAGACAGGGGTGCCCCCTCTCCCCCCTACTATATGCGCTTTGTATCGAGCCATTGGCAGCGTTTATTCGAACATCAGAAGATGTGACAGGAATACGGGTGAGAGATAAACAATTTAAAATCTCGCTATTCGCAGATGACGTGCTTCTTACGCTCTCGAACCCTTTGGTAAGTCTACCAAACCTTCATAAAATACTAGATACATATAGTCACTTCTCTGGATATAAGATTAATAGACATAAGACTGAAGCCCTCTCCATAAATATCCCCCCAAATGAGCTGGCAGCCGTTCAGGGTTCTTTTAAATATACATGGCAGGAAGAATCGCTGAAGTATCTGGGAGTACAGATTACCCGAACTTATAAGACTCTTTACACTGCTAACTTCCCACCAATGATCAAGGAAATTCAGGATCTCTTAACCAAATGGCAACCTCTACATATATCGTTGCTGGGTCGTATAGCGGCTGTCAAGATGTCTATTCTACCAAAGATACTGTATCTGTTCGAGACTCTACCAGTGGCAGTCCCAATGGGGGTGCTGGGTAAATTGCAGTCTATGTGTTTGAAATTCGTATGGGGGGGCAGGAGCCATAGGATTTCTAAAACAGTGTTAACAGCAGGGGCTGCTAGCGGAGGACTAGCCCTTCCTGACTTTAAACTTTATTATTTAGCGACCCACCTCCGTCACATTGCCTCCTGGTCCACAATGCATGCCTATAATAGATGGACGGAGCTTGAAAAACTATGGATGGCCCACTACACCCAGCTACTTTAATATGGGGTCCCCCACCGGTAGGTTCTACTCTGACATTACTAGGTCCGATGCAATTTACCCGAGACATCTGGTATAGGTGCAGGATACGCTTTCAGTTGGCCTCCATGCAATCACTCCTTACTCCGATATTATATACATCACATCTCCCAGATAGTCTCACTAGCAGTTACAGGCCCTGGGTGCAAGCCGGCACGTTCCAAGTCCGGACCCTGCTGGATCCCCATACCAGGAGGGTGCTCCCACTGAGGGACCTCGTGGATAAACATCCGTGTCTGGTGGGGGCAGAATTCACTTATAACCAGATTACACATTTTATCTCCTCCCTCTTAGGTCCTGAAGTTCCTCCTAGACCTACACCATTTGAATTGATTTGTTCGGAGGGTCCTTCTACTAAGGGCCTGATTTCCAGCCTATATTCTATACTTAACGAGCGGTCGAATATCTCCCATCCCTACATGACTAGGTGGAAAAAATGGTTAGGCAAATGCTTTACTCCTGAACAATGGCAGATTATTTGGGCAAGAGCTCACCAATCATCTATTTGTACGCTATATAAAGAAAACCGACTTAAAATTTTGCTAAACTGGTATCGCACTCCTGAGCTTTTACATAAATTCTACCCATTAGTTCCTAATCTCTGTTGGAGGTGTGGGGGGTGGATGCTACACTGTTTCATATTTTTTGGAGTTGCCCTGCCCTTCTACATTTTTGGCTGGAGGTTAGGTTCTTTTGTTGGGGGGGTCCTCAATGTACAAGTCCCACTGGACCCTGAAATTTATGTGCTTAATTTGTATCCTAGATTTCTCAAGGGTCCGAGTGCCAGGTTGTTCCTTCATATAGTAACAGCGGCGAAATGTTTGTTCTCTTTGCATTGGAGACGCTCTGCGCCTCCATCATTACTGGAGCTATATGCACGTCTTAGAGATCTCTGATCGATGGAATATATTACTGCTGTACTTCACCACACTAGTGAAAAATTTGAAAAAACCTGGACTTTATGGGACGAATATAACACTAGATTGATTTCCTGATTACTAATGTTTGATTATGCTACTAGAGATGTTATCATAACTTTGCTATTGTATTGGAAATACTTGTTATATGTGACGAAAGTTAATGTGGTTCTATCTAGTTTTCTTTTTCTTTGTTCCACTGCCAAAGAACCCTATATTGATTGAGGTTCTCATGTTTGCCTTACATGAAAAGCACCGATTGTATTGGTAGTGTAAAAATTATGAAAAATTAAAATAAAGAGTTGGAAAAAAACATTGGAGGAATGAAAGGGACATCTTTCTATCACAGCTGTCTTCTGCAGCCCAGAACAGGAGACAGCAGGGGCAGATTAAGACTGCCATGGACCTTGTGTTATATGAATAGTACAGGAATTTATTTATTACATAGAATGGTACTAGAATCAAGCTTCTTGTGGAACGGAGGATGCTTTCCTTTTGCCTACTTTCAGTACCTTTGGAGGGCATTCCAAGGTCCTGAAATGTCTGTTATGTTCATGTGTATTGAGAGCAGAAACAGATGTATGAGGATTTCATGGGTTAGGATCTTTCTCAGTTTAAAATCTGTTGGGTGGTTTGGGTGGCCACTGGCCCCCTAGAAGACTTTGATCCCATATTACCGCCCAAACTTCCTATGTTATGGTTAACTACTGGGATACAGGTAATGTGATAATAAATTAAGACAGCTAGAAGTGAAGTAAAGCTGTATACAGACTAAAGAAGAACAGAATGAAAACAAAGTACAAAATCACAGTCAGCAGTGGAGATCCTCTAGTCCTAGACCAAATATTATTTTATTTCCCTCTACATATCTTTGTCTTAATAGGTAGACAATATAACTGAAGAATGAACGTGCACAGTTGTAATAATTAGTCATGGAGTAAACCTTTAAGCTCAAAAGCATTGTACACATTGGGGTTATTTATCATTTGTTTTGACTGGCTTTTTGGTGTAAAAAATAGTCACATTGAGATTTTTTTTAACTTTTCACTGCTAAAAAGTCACACAGAACTATTTCTGCCACCTTATTTATCTGTGGCACTAGTACTACTGCTAATGCAAAGCTGTGCAAAGCCAGATCACAAAAAGTTGCATAGTCACTCCAGTCAGTGAATTTTATTGGACATTTGAAAATCACAGACAGCATTACACCATTTATTGAAGGGAGCCTGCCACCAGATTTTCACTACTATGCCTAATAAGTTCCTATAGAACTATACTCACTTGTTTTTAGTTTTTAACTAAAAAATGCATAGTTCCTATTCGAAGAAAATTAAGTTTGTAAGCTTATCTGGTACCCTGCCTGAAGGAGAAGAGTGCCCCAAGGGCATGTGCTATTCATGCAAAGCAGTGTGCCTATCACCTCATGTCCACTCTTACACCCTCCCTCCTGCAGTGTAGACCAGAGGGTGACTCATCAGCCCATGGTAGGGGAATGGTTACTTTCCAGCAGGCATGAGGTAAGAGACACACTTCCTTGGATGAATAGTACATGCCCTTTGGACACATTGTTGCTTCAGGTAGAGAACCAGGTAGGCTTACAAACTTCATTTTCTGGGAACAGGAACTATGCATTTTTAGATAAAAACTGTGTGGGCACAAGTTAATATAGTTCTATGGGAACTTGTTGTTAGTAAATCTGGAGACAGGTTTCCTTTAAAGGGCTAAAGCCACTTTAATGAATCTGATGTGAGAGAAATGAATTGAGAGAAAGAAAGAAAGATCATATCGGTTATAGGTGACACTAGGAAATATTGGGAAGTTACCTTTTTGTCTAATATGAAGGTAATTTAATTAGCATTCATGTGAGCAGGCTGATTTTTGGAGACAAATGTTTGAAATGATATCGGTTGACCTGAAATAAGCAAAAGGAAATACAAGTGAAGAAAAATCTCTATGTTTGCTGCACTTTCTTAAAGCTAGTCTACGACTTACCAAATCACCGGCAAGTCAAACTTGCAATGTTTAGGGCATTTCTGAACATTTCAGATTTTACTCCTGAACAATGGCAGATTATTTGGGCAAGAGCTCGCCAATCATCTATTTGTACGCTATATAAAGAAAACCAACTTAAAATTTTGCTAAACTGGTATCACACTCCTGAGCTTTTACATAAATTCTACCCATTAGTTCCTGATCTCTGTTGGAGATGTGGAGGGTCGGATGCTACACCGTTTCATATTTTTTGGAGTTGCCCTGCCCTTCTACATTTTTGGCTGGAGGTTAGGTCCCTTGTTGGGGGGGTCCTCAATGTACAAGTCCCACTGGACCCTGAAATTTATGTGCTTAATTTGTATCCTAGATTTCTCAAGGGTTCAAGTGCCAGGTTGTTCCTTCATATAGTAACAGCGGCAAAATGTTTGATCTCTTTGCATTGGAGACGCTTTGCGCCTCCATCATTACTGGAGCTATATGCACGTCTTAGAGATCTCCGATCGATGGAATATATTACTGCTGTACTTCGCCACACTCAGGGCCGGCGCCAGCACCCGGCAAACCCGGGCAAGTGCCGGGGCCCATAGCTGCTGGGAGGGCCCACTCGTGGCCACATCTTATTCCCCAGCAGCCGTGCCGCGCCGGGTGCTGGCACCGTAAAGCGGCACTCCGCTTGCCGTAAGATGCTGCTGTGCGGTGAAGGCCCCGTCCCAAGCAGCAGGACTGTATATGGGGGGTGAGGAGGGGACTGTATATAATGAATGGGGGGGATGAGGAGGGGACTGTATATAATGAATAGGGGATGAGGAGCATCTCCCGTTGTGTCGAGTAGGCCAGCAGTCCTCCTGCCTGCATCCCCAATGCTCTCCACATTATAGGGCGCAGGGGCGTAATGGCGGAGGACTTTCTCAAGCCTTAAGGTGCCAGTCATTCCTCACTGCTATTGGCTCCTCTATCCCTCGCTATGGAAGGGCCTGCACCTATTTCCCTTCCTCCACCCCCGCTGGTCTTCTCCTAACTATCCTCCTATGTTTCCATTCCAGGCTTCCCTAACCATTCCTGTGGAGAGAAAGCCCACTAGCGTTTTCAGACGTCTTTCCTGTGTTTCCTCCACGTCCCATACGTTCACTCCTGTGTGTGCCTGTCCTCCAGTGTTTCCAGACTCCTTGTTGCCCTTGGTCGTTAAGCGTTCCATAACTGCTTCCCTGCTGTGCCTTCCAGGGTTCCCGGCCAGCGGGTCTGCAATCCATGCCAGCGTTACCATTGTTCCTCTGTGTTGCTGCGGTCATCCCAGGCTGACTGTTTCCCCTCCCTGCACTTCCCTTACCTTGGCTGCCACTGCCAGCCTCATACATCTCCTGTCCGCGGTGGTCCATAGGGTCCACTGTCCACAGACTCCTCCCCCGCTGGACTCTTCTTCCCAAAGAGACTTTAGTTCTGTTGTCTGTGTGACCCATTACGTATCTTACAGTATCTACATATCTTACCTACCCGACCAATGAGCATTTGCCTGATCTCTCCACCTCACCCCGGTATCAGTACCCCCACCAGGGCCGGCTGCTAACCCGGCCGTTGTGATACTCTCGCCGTAAAAATCCCAGTTTCCTGTATAGGGTGAAAAGTTGAAAACCGGAAGTCCAGGGATAAGGTGGGTTGCCCCACGTTTAGTTTTCAGCATTTGTTTTTTTGATTCCAAACCGAGAAGACGAAAGACAAGAGGAGAATCATCTCCTCAGTGGATACGTTCTCATCATTACTGCATCCACAACTCTTTTTTTGGCTTAAAAAAGACTACTCGAATGTCTGTGTCCAAAGCCCAAACTGGGTCGATAACACATTGGGGCACGTTTACTAGGGGTCCGCGTACTTGCATGTTGCCGTCGTGTTTTCCCACTATTTCCATTGTGCACGCAACCGGATTTCCCTTACATCCCCATGACGGTCCGCACCTGAGGAGTACCCCTGACCTCTGTGGGGACAATGACGCAGAGAAGGTTAAAAGTCCCCCCCCCTACAATCCACATGTCTGGGGAGACCACCATGTCGATTTAAAAGCAACGTAGCTACACAAACATCTATAGCACAACAGTAACTTCTGGTTGTCTGAACTAGAGACATCACATACCAAAAGTGGAACCCCTAGAGACTTCCTCTCTGGACACACTACCTACCCTAAAAATCCAGCAACTGCCTTCAATGTTTGAGCATCAGGGGAAACAGTGAGATTTTCGGCCAAAGAAGCGCCTCAGCTATCAGTGGCCGCTAGAACGTTCCCTTGGTTAAGAGCCTGGGGAGGTGATGTAAGATAAAATCTAAGTTATTAGCGTACTCCCCTTTGAAGGCGAGTTTTGTTTTGCCCTGAACTGGATGCTATCCTAGAAAAGGGGCGCAGATCAAAAGAAGGGTTTCCAGATAATCAAAAATGTAATCTAATAAACAGCCCTTTCGGATGATAAAGATCCGGAGATTCCAACGAGGAAGCGGTAACAATCCGCTGGAGTTAACCCAAAGAGTGGGTAAAGGTAGAGGCTTCCTTCTCAGAGTCTCAAGTAATACGCAGCACCCTTCAGGAAACCATTGACTCCAGGGTAGGGGTACAGGGGAGCTTCTTTCGGTTTTATGCTCAGTGTCCACCGGTCTAACATGCTAAACCCTGATCCTGGACAAATAAAGAGGATACAATTAGAACGCCTGCCTCTCTCCTCACCGCAAATCAACCTGACCAATTCTGCCCTCCCAGGAGACTTCCAGTAGGATAGTTCGGAAGTTCAAAACCTTCTCCTTCTTTTGGATGTATTTTCCCCGATTCCCAAGAAAGATGGGGGGAATGGCCACTGTCTCTCCTCTTTTTCTTATCCAGAACCAACTGGGACGCAAAGGATGATTTGCAACCTCAGACGACTAAACCTACATCTTCAGTACCGCCAATTCAAGATGGAGTCAGTAGATCGCAACAACTCTAAATCCATCAGGGAGCATAATGTGCTCGATCGACCTAAAAGATTCGTACTACCATGTGCCGATTTATCTGCCTTCACAGAAGTTCCTGAGGTTTGCGATTCTCTCACCGGAAGGGAACATCTCTGCTTTCATCGTACAAGCGCCTTCCATTTGGAATATCATCTGCCCCGCGAATCTTTTTCCAAAATAATTATAGAAATGATTGCATTCTTGAGAACCCAGCAGGTCCTAGTGTTCTTATTCTGGACGATTACTTATTATAGCAAAGAAAAACGGAGAGCTGTCTGACATCCACACATTGCAGAGACTGGGCTGGATTATAAATTGGGAGAAGTCTTCTCTGGGATCCAGTTACGAGCAATTGGTTTTCCTGGGGATACTCCTGGATTCCATAAGTCAGAATCCTTCATTCCGGAAGAAAAGAAGAACGCCTCATTGCTTCAAGTAAAATTTTTTGAGGAAACAAAGATGCTCAATAAGAGAGGCTTTATGAACTTCTGGGGCACTCACAGCCTGTGTCGCAGTGGGCCAGAAATCATAAAGGATTACAAGTACTTTCAGGGGAATTGGTCTCCTTACATTCAGAAGAATGTCCTCGAATTAATCGAGATTAAAGAGCAGATCTGGAAGGCATGAAGGCGGCAATCATTTGCTAAAGGGCCTTCACGGAAGATCCTATCGGACAATTCCACAGCAGTGGCCTATCTCCAACATCAAGGAGGAACAAGATCCTCAATCTTATGACCTCTTGGCAAAATCTTCTATTGGTCAGAAATGAATATAGCCTCTTTATCCGCAGTCCATCTAAGGGGCAAAGACAATCTGATCGCGGACTTTCTGAGCAGGAGGAAGGTAGATCAGAACGAGTGGTGCCCTGAATCAAGAATGTTCTCCATCTGACCCAAATGTGGGGTGTGCCATTAGTGGACCTTTTTCTGCCACCAGAAAAAAACTGAAAAGTGAAGTATTTTTACTCTTGGACTCATACAGAGGCACTTTCCCAAAGGTGGATGCTTTCAACCCACAGTGGGGATGCACACCTATCCTACGCATTCCTCCTCTCTGCAGTCCATAGCCACATTTAACAAAAATTCAGAGGACAGAGCCAGAACGATCCTGATTGTCCCTTCTTGCCCAAAAAGAGCTGGTTTCCTTCCTCTTTTGAAGAAGATGGCTCTAGCCGAATCTATTCTGCTGCCCAACCGAAGAGATCTTTTGTTCCAGGGTCCACTTGTCCTTCCCAAACCCTCAGGTCCAGCCTCTCACATGGATCCTGAAAGGACACTTTTTTTTTTTTTTTTTTCAACTCTTTATTTTAATTTTTCATAATTTTTACAATACCAATACAATCGGTGCTTTCCATGTAAGCAAACATGAGACCTCAATCAATATGGTTCTATGGCAGTGGAACAAGAAAAGAAAACTAGATAGAACCACAATTAACTTTCGTCACATATACAAGTATTTCCAATACATACAAAGTTATAATCACATCTCTAGTAGCATAATCAAACCTTAGTATCAGGAAATCAATCTAAGCGTTATATTTGTCCCATGAGTCCAGGTTTTTCAAATTTTTCACTAGTGTGGCCAGGGTTGGCTCCAGGTTTCAGTGGCCCTTTGGGCCGACAGAGCCTCAGTGGGCCCCTTTGCAGTAAACTGTGGCGTAGATTCATTTTATACAGCCTATTCATCACCCCCATAAGTTAATTATATGCAGCCCCCCATGGATTATTAATAAACACTCCAGGCCCCGCTCACCACCCCATATTTTAATTGTATGCAGCCCCCCACCCCCCACATGGTTATATGCACCCCCCTCACCACCCCATTCATATGCACCCCCTCTCCTCTCCCCCCAAACATTATTGCAGCCCCTGCAACGCACCCCCATTTCAAGCCCCCTTATACAACAACAGCCCTCTCCTCCTCATCCCCTTCATTATATACAGCCTCCTCACCCCTCCCCCCCCCCCCATTCATTATATACAAGCTCCTCCTTATCCCCTATTCTTATATACAGTACCCCTCCTCATCCCCCCCCATTCATTATATCAGTCCCCTCCTCACCCCCCCCCACATTCATTATATACAAGTCCCCCCTCCCCTCCTCACCCCCCCATTCATTATGTCCTTCCCCTCCTCACCCCCCCACCTTCATATATACAGCTATAATGAATGGGGGGGTGAGGAGGGGACTGTATATAATGAATGGGGGGTGAGAAGGGGACTGTATATAATGAATGGGGGGTGAGGAGGGGACTGTATATAATGAATGCGGGGGATGAGGAGCTGTATATAATGAATGGGGGGTGAGGAGGGGACTGTATATAATGAATGGGATGATGAGGAGAGGGCTGTATATAATGAATGGGGGGTGCGTGCAGGGGCTGCATATAATGTTTGGGGGGAGAGGAGAGGGGCTGCATATAATGGGTGGTGAGGGGGGTGCATATAATCCATGTGGGGGAGGGGGGATGCATACAATTAAACTATGGGTGGTGAGTGGGGCCTGGGCTGTATATAATTAATCCATGGGGGGCTGCATATAATTAACTTATGGGGGTGAGAAGGCTGTATAAAATTAATCTACGCCAGTTTACTGCAAAGGGGCCCACTGAGGTCCCTTTGGCCCAAGGGCCCACTGATACCTGGAGCCAACCCTGTGTCAGCTCATTATGTAGATTTTTCAACACAAAAATTAATATTCTTCACTTCATCATCATCTCCTCCACTTTTCTATCACAAACGTAATACTTTTCTTTAGATCCTCTAGGGATTGCTACCTACAGTAGCCAATACAGTAACTGTGCCCAACAGTAGCCAAAAGTCCCTGTGTCTCAGTAGTTAGAAGTCGGTGTACCCCCAGTAGCCAAAAGTAACAGAGCCCCACAGTGGCCAGTAGATATAGAGCCCCAGTAGCCAGGAGAAACAGTGCTCCTAGTAGCCACTGGTTACAGTGCCACCATTAGCTAACATATACCATGTCCACTGTAGCTAGTAGTAACAGTGCTCTGGCCTGGGCTGTATATAATTAATCCATGGGGGGCTGCATATAATTAACTTATGGGGGTGAGAAGGCTGTATAAAATGAATCTACGCCAGTTTACTGCAAAGGGGCCCACTGAGGCTCTGTCGCCCAAGGGCCCACTGAAACCTGGAGCCAACCCTGGCCACACTAGTGAAAAATTTGAAAAAACCTGGACTCTATGGGACAAATATAACGCTAGATTGATTTCCTGATTACTAATGTTTGATTATGCTACTAGAGATGTTATCATAACTTTGCTATTGTATTGGAAATACTTGTTATATGTGACGAAAGTTAATGTGGTTCTATTTAGTTTTCTTTTTCTTTGTTCCACTGCCATAGAACCCTATATTGATTGAGGTTCTCATGTTTGCCTTACATGAAAAGCACCGATTGTATTGGTATTGTAAAAATTATGAAAAATTAAAATAAAGAGTTGAAAAAAAAAAAAAAAAGAGTGTCCTTTCAGGATCCATGCTGAGAGGCTGAGACCCTGAGGGTTTGGATGGACCAGTGGACCCTGGAACAAAAGATCTCTTCGGTTGGGCAGCAGAATAGATTCTGCTAGAGCCATCTTCTTCAAAAGAGGAAACCAGCTCTTTTTGGGCCAGAAGGGGACAATCAGGATCGTTCTGGCTCTGTCCCTCTGAATTTTTTGTATAACTGTGGCTATGACTGGCAGAGGAGGAAATGCGTAGGATAGGTGTGCATCCCACTTGTGGTTGAACGCATCCA
The DNA here is from genome assembly GCA_019512145.1 of Engystomops pustulosus. Lineage (NCBI taxonomy): Eukaryota > Metazoa > Chordata > Amphibia > Anura > Leptodactylidae > Engystomops > Engystomops pustulosus. The sequence goes on along the minus strand of CM033644.1, from coordinate 103,800,485 downwards.
TTTGGGAAAGTGCCTCTGTATGAGTCCAAGAGTAAAAAATACTTCACTTTTCAGTTTTTTTCTGGTGGCGAAAAGGTCCACTACTGGCACACCCCACATTTGGGTCAGATGGCAGAACACTTCTTGATTCAGGCACCACTCGTTCTGATCTACCTTCCTCCTGCTCAGAAAGTCCGCGATCAGATTGTCTTTGCCCCTTAGATGGACTGCGGATAAAGAGGCTATATTCATTTCTGCCCAATAGAAGATTTCTGCCAAGAGGTCCATAAGATCTGAGGATCTTGTTCCTCCTTGATGTTGGAGATAGGCCACTGCTGTGGAATTGTCCGATAGGATCTTCACGTGAAGGCCCTTTAGCAAATGACTTGCCGCCTTCATGCCTTCCAGATCTGCTCTTAATTCTCGATAATTCGAGGACATCTTCTGAATGTAAGGAGACCAATTCCCCTGAAAGTACTTGTACTTGTACTATCCTTGTATGATTCTGTGCCCACTGGACACAGGCTGTGAGTTGCCCCAGAAGTCTCATAGCCTCTCTTATTGAGCATCTTTGTTTCCTCAAAAAATCTTTTACTTGAAGCATGAGGCGTTCTTTCTTTTCTTCCGGAAGGAAGGATCTCTGACTTATGGAATCCAGGAGTATCCCCAGGAAAACCATGCTCGTAACTGGATCCAGAGAAGACTTCTCCCAATTTATAATCCAGCCCAGTCTCTGCAATGTCTGGATTGTCAGACAGCTCCTCCCGTGTCTTTGCTATAATAAGTAAATCGTCCAGATAAGGAACTACTAGGACCTGCTGGGTTCTCAAGAATGCAATCATTTCTATAATTATTTTGGAAAAGATTCTCGGGGCAGATGATATTCCGAATGGAAGGGCCTTGTACTGAAAGCAGAGATGTTCCCCTTCCGGTGAGAGAATCGCAAACCTCAGGAACTTCTGTGAAGGCAGATAAATCGGCACATAGTAGTACGCATCTTTTAGGTCGATCGAGCACATGTATGCTCCCTGATGGATTAGAGTTGTTGCTGATCTTACTGACTCCATCTTGAATCTGCGGTACTGAAGATGTAGGTTTAGCTGTCTGAGGTTGCAAATCATCCTTTGCGTCCCGTTGGGCTTCTGGATAAGAAAAAGAGGAGAGAAGTGGCCATTCCCCCCATCTTTCTTTGGGAATCGGGGAAATTACATCCAACAGAAGGAGTTTTTGAACTTCCTGAAATATCAATACTGAAGTCTCCTGGGAGGGCAGATTGGTCAGGTTGAATTTGCATGGAGGAAGAGAGGCGAGTTCTAATTTGTATCCTCTTCTTATTATGTCCAGGATCCAAGGGTTTGATGTTATGCTGGACCACTGAGCATAAAACCGAAGAAGCCTCCCTGCTACCCTGGCGTCATTGTTTCCTGAAGGGTGCAGTATTACTTGAGCTGAGAAGGAAGCCTCTACCTTTCCCACTCTTTGGATAACTCCAGCGGCATTGCTTCCCTTTTCCTCTGTAGGAACTTCTCCGATCTTTATAATCCTGAAAGGGCTGTTTCTTAGATACATTTTTGATATCTGGAAAACCCTTCTTTTTATCTGCCGCCTTTTCTAGGATAGAATCCAGTTCAGGTCCAAATACAAACTCGCCTTCAAAGGGGATGCTACATAACTTAGATTTTGATCTTACATCACCTCCCCATTGTCTTAACCATAGGGAACGTCTAGCGGCCACTGATAAGGCGCTTTCTTTGGCCGAAAATCTCACTGATTCCCCTGAAGCATCAACAATGAAGGCAGTTGCTGATTTTAGGGTAGGTAGTGTGTCCAGGAGAAGTTCTCTAGGGGTTCCACTTTTAATGTGATTCTCCAGTTCAGACAACCAGAAGTACATGGTTCGTGCTATAGATGTTGTAGCTACGTTTGCTTTTAAATTCAGCATGGTGGTCTCCCAGACACTGTGGATGTAGGGGTGGGGCTTTTAACCTTCTCTGCTTCCTGTCCCCACAGAGGTCAAGGGGTCATCCTCCAGGTGGGACCGTCATAGGGGATGTAAGGGAAAATCCGGTTGCGTGCAAAATGGAAATAGTTGGGAAACCCGACGGAAATGCAGTCCGCGGACCCTTAGTAAACGTGCCCCAATGTGTTATCGAACCAGTTTGGCTTTGGACCCAGACATTCAGATGTAGTTTTTTTAAGCCAAAAGCAGTTGTGGATCATAATGAATGAGAACGTATCACTGAGAGATGATTCTCCTCTTTTATTCCTCTGCTCCGGGTTTGGACATCAAAAAAACAAATCTGAAAAACTAAACGTGGGAACCCACCTTATCCCTGGACTTCTCCGGTTTTCAACTTTTCACCCCTATACAGGAAACTGGATTTTACTGCAGAGAGATCACAAGGCCGGGGTTAGCAGCCGGCCTGGTGGGTACTGATACCGGCGTGTGAGGTGGAGAGATCAGCAATGCATCATTGCAGCTCGGGTAAGATACTGTAGATACTGTAAGATACTGTAATGGGTCACACAGACAACAGAACTAAAAGTCTCTTTGGGAAGAGTCCAGAGGGAGGAGTCTGTGGACCAGTGGACCCTCTGGACCACCGCAGGAGATGGTATGAGGCCTGCAGTGGCAGCCAAGGTACAGGGAAGTGCAGGAAACAGTCCAAGCCTGGGATGACAGCAGCAACACAGAGGAACACTGGTAACGCTGGCATGGATTGCAGACACCGCTGGACGGGAACCCTGGAAGGCACAGCAGGAAGCGTATGGGAACGCTAAAGACAAGGCACACAGGCGTCTGGAAACACTGGAAGACAGGACACACCAGGAGCGTATGGGAACGCTGGAGACACACAGGAAAGCGTCTGAAAACGCTAATGGGCCTTCTCTTCCACAGGAATGGCTTAGGGAAGCCTGGCATGGAAACCATAGGAGATCGTAGGAGAAGATCCAGCGGGGAGTGAAGGGAAGTGCTGGATTATAAGGGCGAGCCGGATTAGCAGGAGCCAATCAGGAGGATGCTGGCCCTTTAAGGCTTGAGAAGTCCGCACGCGCGCCCTCTACTGTGGAGAGCATGGGACTGCAGGCAAGGAGGCCTGCGGCCTACACACCGGGAGCTGGAGCACAGACAGGAGCCAGGAGAGGTAAGTGAGGGCAGGGGGACGGGGACCGGCAGGCAGCGGAGCACGGGTGAACCGGCAATCCGTGACATGGATCGCGGGAGCACCCGTGACAGATGCCTTGTCGTGTGAGCGCAACAGGCAATAATAAAAGATGTCTGAGCCTCAAACTCGGACAAGAATAAGACCAGCTCTGAGGTTTCGTGCACGGGCAGTCAGCTCATACACACGACCCAAGGAAACATGAACCCATAGAAGAGACTGGGGACATGTGCTCGGCATAGATACCACAGCTAGTACACATCCTAAATAAACGGCCGTGTCAGGGTGGATCTGTGGGTGACTAAACCCCCTACAGATCTTTATGGACCGGTGGTTTGGTGCCACAAATCGCCTTGTGTGATTTTTTGGCATTAAGTAAAAAAAAAAAAAGGCCCCTAGCCTCTAAACCCAAACATAGAATTAATGGCCCTAGCCACCCAGAAATAGATTCATGGCCCAAGCCTACCCAGACATAGAATATTATGCCACCCAGCTACCCCAGACATAGAATTAATGGCCCCCCAGCCTACCCAGACATGAATGATTGCCCATACCCCCCTACCCCCAGCACCCCAGACATGTAGAATTAAAATAGCCCAGCTACCCCCACGATGACTCAGATAGAATTAATGGCCCCCAGCCCTACTCAGAAATAGAATTATGACCCTAGCTACCCCAAACAGAGAATTAATGATCCAGCCGCCCAGCCCAGACATTGAATAGTGCCCAGCCCGCACCAGAAAGAAGAGAAATAGAATAATTAATGGCCCCAGCCTACCCACAGACATAGAATTTATGCCCCCAGTTACCCAGAATTGAATAATGTGCCCAGCCGCCCACGCCAGACATATAATTAATGCCCATGCTTGCCCGACATAGAATAATGTGCCCAGCCCGCCCCAGAAATATAATTAATGCCCCCTGTCTGCCCCAGACATATAATTAATTACCCCTGCAGCCCCAGACAGGGGATAATGCCCCGCCCCAGACATGTAATTAATGCCCCCTGCCAGCACCAGATATAGAATATGTTCCCCCCTGCCCCAGACATATAATTAATGCCACCTGCCAGCCCCAGAATAGATAATGTCCCCCCCTGCCCCAGACATATATTAATGCCCCTGCCAGCCCAGATATAGAATAATGTCCCCCCTGCCCCAGACATACTATAATTAATGCCCTGCCTGCCCCAGACATAGAATAATGCACCCCCCCACCCAGACATATAATTGATGCCCCTGCCAGCCCATATTAATAATGCTCCCCCGCCCCAGACATATAATTGATGCCCCCTGCCAGCCCCAGACATAGAATAATGCCCACCCCCGCCCCAGACATATAATTAATGCCCCTGCCTGCCCCAGATATCAATAATGCCCCCCCCCCCAGAAATATAATTAATGTCCTGCCTGCCCCAGATATCAGTAATGCCCCCTGCCAGCCCCAGATATCAGTAATGCCCCCTGCCTGCCCATATCAGTAATGCCCCTGCTTGCCCCAGACTATCAGTAGTAATGCCCCTGCCAGCAACAGATATCAATAATGCCCCCTGCCAGCCCAATATATCAATAAGCTCCCTACCCATACATAGAATTATGCCGTCTGCCAGCTCCACATAGATAGAATAATGCCCCCCATTCTATCATTCAAAAAAAACAAAAAAAACATAATATCACTCTGGCGCAGGTTCCATCCTGTCTTCCTCGGTCTTCGCCGGGTAGCTTGGTGTAGAGCGCGGGGATAGTGACGTCATGCTCCGCGCCTCCACACCAAGCCGCGGGCTGCAGGGGGGCCGGACAGCTGACATGTGGTGAGTGTCAGCCTCTCCAGGATACACAGGTCGCGCAATGACGTCAATGCGAGACCTGTGTAGCTGCGGGTATACACAGACGCAGAAGCAGCGGTGGCTGTGCTGTCTGGTCGTGTAGCGATTAATTAGTACTGCATCGTACGATCGTACGATGCAGGTACTATAGGTCAAATCAAAAGTTGAAAGGGGGGAGTACGGACCGGCCCGGACCAGCTCCGACAGGCCCCAGGACTGGCCCAGGAACGACCGGCCCACCGGGAAAATTCCCGGTGGGTACAATGGCCAGTCCGCCCCTGACTGTGACAGAATATGGGTGGGGGACAGGATATAATCCTCCATAGCTATGATATGTGACCCCTCACAGTCAGTGTGTGCAGTGTGTGGCTCTTGTACCTCAGGTATTTGGCGGGAACGCTTCTGTCATGTTGCTGCAGCTGCTGTGGTTATTTCGCATTTGTTCCTGTCTGGGGCGGAGTCCGTTTAATCTTGTTCCCCGATTGGCTATGACATGAAGGCGGGAGTTGATACTAGCAGCTGATTGCCTGCTGTATGTTCCACAGAGCGGGAACGGATTTGAATAGTACAAGAAGTCTCTGGCGCTTCTCAGTGCTGTCTCCTGTTCCCGCGCTCTGTGACTTCTCTCCTCTCAGCTGCTGCAGACATGAACTGCCTGAATGTGGCCGACATTACCCCCGGATCCCCCAGCAAGATCCGCGGCCAGATCCAGGTGAGGGCACAGCGCGGGAATATATACTGTAGCTTCGCTTACTGAGGTCTATTGACCCTAGTGTGCACTCGTAGGAGGTTACAATTAATGCTGTGAGTGGATTTGGGACTATATATTAAAAAGTAAGTGACCCCTTTCCCCTCTATATGAGCCGTGGAGACACTACAACTCCCAGCATGCATAGGTTGACAGGATATGTTGGGAGTTGTGGTTAATGAAGCCCTCTATAACTTGTGGCATCTCTTTCCCGCCATCCTGGGGGTGCACAAACTTTTGCAAGGGGGTAGCTTGTGCTTTGCGACTGTTTTGACAGATTTCAGCCATTATAATAGATATGTGTGTGTCCATGTGTAATTATAATAATTCAGGGGCAAAATGATGGATCTGCAGAATTGTGTCATATTCTAACAGGGTTTGTTCTTGTGTCTTCCAGGTGATATTTGGACCCATGTTTTCCGGGAAAAGGTGAGATTTTGTTATTCTGTGTGGGTGGAGAATGATGGGAGTTGTAGTATATTGATATTGACTGTCTTTGTCTGGTCTTTGGAGAACAGAGCTGGGTGGGAAGGGATAATGATGATGGGAGTGGTAGTTATATCTATATTGGTCATCTATGTATGCTTTGCCTCAGAACAGAGTTGTGGTGGTGGGTTTATGATGATGGGGTTGGTAGTATCTTATTGAACGTCTTTGCTTGGACGGCTTAGATGTTTGTGTGTCATTGAGTGTAATTGGTTTAAAGTTGTGGTGTAATGAGGGGTGTGAGGGTTGTGTATATGCGTAGATAGTGTCTGTGGCCATCGCAGTATGGAGCTGAGGAGGATGGGGGTGGTAGTACATTATGGCTTATTTTGAATTGTCTTTACAGTACAGAGTTGGGGAGCATGAGGGTGGTAGTAGATTGCTCATCTGTCTTGTCTTTGCAGCCGGAGGTGAGGAGGATTGTGGGTAGTAGTGTATTGATGATGAAGTCTTGTCTTTGCAGCACGGAGCTGATGCGCAGAGTCCGGAGGTTCCAGATCGCGCAGTATAAATGTATAGTTATAAAATACGCCAAGGACACGCGCTACAGCAAGGAGCAGCTCGCCACACACGACCGGTAAGACAGGAAGAGATTCTGCCATGGCAAACAATTACAGCAATGGCACATGCACATTTTTGCAAGAAATATTGGGGGAGGCGTTTGTGTGTCTGCAGCTCATTTGTAGAACTTTGTGTTGCCCATGGTTACAGACTTGGCATTAACTTAGTAGCTTTTAATTTTATTACTCGTATAAGGTGAGGTGCAATAACTGACTGCAAGCGGAGACTGCATAGTGTCTGTAGTCGTGGGGATGAAAGTGTCTGCAGAGGAACTGTGTACAAAAACCTGCTGTATAATTATATAGCACCATCATATTCTATAGCGCCTTACAAATCATAGGGGACATGTATAACAAGATGTATGCAAACAGTCGTATGGAACAATGGGAGCGAGTCTGAGGGGATGACAAGAGCTACAGTCGGGGAAGGCATGGGGTGACACGAGTAGTCTGTTGAGGATGAGGGGGTGGTGAACAAGAGCGTTACAGTCGAGGATGGGAGGGGGGACACAAGAGCTTACGCTTGAGGATGAGGGTGGGTGAACAAGAGCTACAGTCTTGAGGGATGAGGAGGGGGACACAAGAGCTTACAGTTATGAGGATGAGGGGGTGGACACAAGAGCTTACAGTCTATGAGGATGAGGGGGGGGGGACACAAGAGCTTACAGCTATGAGGATGAGGGGGGGACACAAGAGCTTAAGTCTATTGAGCGAGCAGGGGGGGGACACAAGAGCTACAGTTATGAGGATGAGGGGGGAGACACAAGGCTTCACAGGTCTATGAGGATGAGGGGGGGACACAAGAGCTTACAGTCTATGAGGATGGAGGGGGGGACACAGAGCTACAGTTATGAGATGAGGGGGGGGACACAAGAGCTTACAGTCTATGAGGATGAGGGGGGGTACAAGAGCTACAGTTGAGGACTAGGGGGGGGGACACACAGACTTAACAGTCTATGAGGATGAGGGGGGGACACAAGAGCTTACAGTCTATGAGGATGAGGGGGGGACACAGAGCTTACAGTCTATGAGGATGAGGGGGGACACAGAGAGCTTACAGTCTGAGGATGAGGGGGGGACACAAAGAGCTACAGTCTATGAGGAGAGGGGGGGACACAAGGCATTACAGTCTATGAGGATGAGGGGGGGCACCAAGAGCTTACAGTCTATGAGGATGAGGGGGGAAAAGAGCTTACAGATATGGGATGAGGGGGGGACACAAGAGCTTACGTCTATGAGGATGAGGGGGGGACACAAGAGCTTACAGTCTATGAGGATGAGGGGGGGACACAAGAGCTTACAGTCTATGATGGGATGGGGGACACAAGAGCTTACAGTCTGAGATGAGGTGGGGGAGGGGACACAAGAGCTTACGTCTTTGAGGATGAGGGGGGACACAAGAGCTTACAGTCATGAGGATTGAGGGGGGGACACAAAGAGCTACAGGCTGAGGATGAGGGGGGGACAACAAGAGCTTACAGTCTGAGTGATTAGGGGGGGACACAAGAGCTACAGTTGAGGAGGATGGGGGGACACAAGAGCTTACAGTCTATGAGGATGAGGGGGGGACACAGAGCTACAGTTTGAGGATGAGGGGGGGGACACAAGAGCTTACAGTCTATGAGGTATAGGGGGGGAGGACAAGAGCTTACAGGGTGGGGGGACACAAGAGCTACAGTCTTGAGGGATGAGGGGTGGGACACAAGAGCTTACAGTCGGGGATGAGGGGGGGACACAAGAGCTTACAGTCTATGAGGATGAGGGGGGGACACAAGAGCATACACGTCACAGTCTATGGGCATGAGGGGGGGGGACACAAGACGCTTACAGTCTATGAGGATGAGGGGGGGACACAAGAGCTTACAGTCTATGAGGTGAGGGAGAGTGGTAGGGGGAGACAAGAGCCTTACAGTCCTATGAGGATGAGGGAGTGACACAAGAGCTTACAGTCTATGAGGATGAGGGGGTGACACAAGAGCTTACAGTATGAGGATGAGGGGGGCCAAAGCTACGCTATGAGGAGATGGGGTGACCAAGAGCTTACAGTCTATGAGGATGGGTGACAACAATGAGCTTACAGTCTATTGAGGATGAGGGGATGACACAAGAGCTTACCAGTTATGAGGATGAGGGAGTGCACAAAGAGCTACA
>CM033644.1:103683416-103791472 GCA_019512145.1 Engystomops pustulosus | reverse complement strand
GTATTATACTCGCTTCGTCCATCGTTCCCTCAGCACCTGCGAGTTCCAGTAAGTAAAGCTGGAGAATTACACCTCGGCTACACTGCGCATTGAAAAAAAGAGGCGCCAGGGGAGCTTCTGATGTGCCTCATCGGATTCAGTCTATGAGGATGAGGGGGGGACACAAGAGCTTACAGTCTATGAGGATGAGGGGGGGGACACAAGAGCTTACAGTCTGAATGTTTTGAGCTAGGAAGGGGGCACATGTGTACATATCCATAGAGTAAGGGTTTGTTCTATGTTTGCATGTAATTTATAGTATAATTATAATGTATAATTTATAGTATGTGTTTGTCCAAGATCTGACCACTAGGACGTTCGTATTATAAGTGTGAACTTCCCATTTGTGGAGATGTTTTGGCACATTTCCTGAATCTCCATGTATTAGGGGTGATGGGGTCCCTGTCCATGTACTGCTGGTTGCCCTTTGGCTGCACAATCTGCATGATATGGGGTGACATGCAGCCTAAGGAGAGGGAGAGTACTGTGGTGTGCAGCCACTCAGAACTGAATGGAGTCTATGAGCTCCTGTCCTCTTCATTCAGTTATGATATTTGGGGCTCCCTTTCTTATGGTTGACATTTTCTCACTGTGTTCTTGCTTCTGTAGCACTTCTGAATGGCAAAATTCCCCCCTGCTGTTGTCCACCACTAGGGGGCAGCTAATGGCATATGTGTTCCCATGTGTTCTCTAGTGGAGTTTGAGTGACCCTGTGCCGTGTCTCTCCCTACAGGCACACCATGTCAGCCGTGTCCGCGTGCAACCTCTCCGATGTGGCCACAGAGGCGCTCAACTACTCCGTGATCGGCATCGATGAAGGACAATTTGTAAGTGTCTCCCAGTAACATGTGATCTTAATGGTGTAGAGGAAAGGAAAACTTCATTTCTTTTACTTCTGCAGTTCCCTGATGTTGTAGAGTTCTGTGAGGACATGGCCAACAGAGGGAAAACTGTAATTGTAGCGGCGCTGGATGGTACATTCCAGAGAAAGGTGCGTAATATTAGGGTGTGACGTGTCTGTAATCCCTTTCCCTAGAGGTGCAGGACATGTCATCTCCTTGTTTTGCTTTCTTAGGCTTTCGGTGACATTCTCAACTTGGTGCCGTTAGCGGAAAGCGTGGTGAAGCTGAACGCAGTGTGCATGCAGTGTTACCGGGAGGCCTCCTACACCAAACGCCTGGGGGCTGAGAAGGAGGTAACGTCACTACTGTTCTCATTTATTGCTTTACTGCACATTGCCTTTATTAAAGGGGTTGTCCCAAGTGGCAAATATTTATTTATTTTTTTAATGTATGTATCTATTGCTGTTGGGGGCGAGCTTGAAAAATAAAAAAAACTTGCACTATCCCTGAATTCATTAAAGGGCATCCACCACCAGAATGAATGGGTTTATGCAAATGAGCCTTAGGGGCTCCAGGCTCCATAGGGATTATTAGAGCTTGGAGCCCCTCAGGTTCATTTGCATACAGTCTTTTTCATCCTGGTGGTAGATGTTCTTTAAGTTGCAGGTTTTGTATTCAGAGGCCGGCGGTGCCATTCCCACAACCACCAGCCTGGTACAGCTTTAGTTTTTGGTTGTAGCAGGAGCGTGGAAGTGGTATGGTACATAATGTATCTCCTGGACAACCCCCTTTAAATACGGTCCTTAAAGTGGGTAGTCCGTAATGCATTATTATTGTACATGTCCCAATGGTCCACCTGTAATATAATGATACTTCTGATCCGGGGCAGGATCTATCCCTGCTGTGTTCACAGCAGCTGAGTAATGCTGTGTTACTAGTGGACTGTTTAACATCGGCATTTATCTTGGATGACATCCTTTCAACTTTTTCTTGATTACGATTTTTCTTTCAAATTCTATGACCAGAATCCTCGCTCTATTGTGTTATTGGAATAGACCTGCAATACATGAAGGTGGGACAGATGCTTGCAGATCACGGGGCTGAATAGTGTCTCCCCTCACGTTGTACTACCCTATTTCTGCCTGCAGGTGGAGGTTATCGGAGGAGCTGACAAATACCACTCCGTGTGCCGACTGTGTTACTTCAGAAACCAACAACCGGAGGGGAAGGAGAATCTGCATCTGACACTAAAAGACAAAGCCTCCGGACTAATGAGCAGTAAATCCCTGACTCCCAGGAAAGCTCTGTCACAGCTACAACTGTAAGCTCTGCTCTGGACAGCAGGTGGCGCTGAGCCGATCAGCATTGCAGGGATTGCCTGCAGGCAGGGGGCATTACAGGGTGTACATTTTTGGTTTTAAATTCATGGAATTTTTTTTTTAACTTTTTTTGGATTTTACTTATGTCTGGGAGCTGATGGATTATTGACTTGACAGAGAAGTTTTACTACAGATAATGGTGAATGCTCCTGCGCTGCTCTGAGTTTAGCAGTACTGCGCTACTACTATGGTGAACAATGCCAGCAGAGGGTGATGGGAACATTGTCACTCGCTTGTATTCTTACATACTGATCATGTCAGAAAAGGTAAGCAAAAAAAACTAGAAGGATGAATGGAAAGCTGAAGATATTTTAATTTGTGTACTTGAGCCATACAATCTATGTGAAGAGGACCACTATAATAATGACTGTACTATTTGTCTGGTCTTTTGTAGAGAACGAAGCTGGGTTGGGAGATAGGAAGGATTAAGGACTGATGGGAGTCTAGTGGTTAGTTAATCTTTATTGGTCATTCTATGATGCTTTGCCTCAGAACAGCGTCTGTTGGTGGGTGGCGTTTATGATGATAGGTCGGTGAAGGTCGTATCTTAGTTGAACGTCTCTTTGCTTGGAAAGGCGGCTGAGAGGATTGTTGTAGGTGTGTTGTGTTTAAATGAGGAGGGTAGTGGGGTGGTAGGTAAGTATTAGTATAATTGCCTAGTACTAGGGGTCTGTGTGGCAGCATCGCAGTATGGAAGTGAGCGAGGATGGGTCACGGCTGGTCCGGTTAGTACATTATGCGATTATTTTTGAGTTGTCTTTACAGGCATAGAGATGCGAGGAGAGAAAGGGGTGGAAAATAACGGGGTGTCATTTCGGTTGACAAATAGTATGGAGTGCACTCATCTGTCTTGTTTTTCAGCACGGAGCAAGGGAGGAGGATCTTGTGGGGGGTCAGTAGTTGTATATTGATGATAGAACGGCTAGTCTTTGCAGAACGGTAAGGCTGTCATGCGCAGAGTCGGACGGTCTGACTACCTTGGTTACAGATCGCGCATTATAAATGTTTAGTATAAAACTACGCCAAGGACACCGACGCTACAGCAAGGCGCAGAGCGCCACACCCCGACGGTACGATAACAGGAAGAGGATTTGGCGCAGTGGACAAACCAATTACAGCAAAAGGCAACATGCACGTTTTTGCGACAAATATTGGAGGAGAGCGTTTGTAGGGGCGTTTGGGTGTATGGCTGCTCATTTGTGAACTTTGTTTGCCCATGGGTTACAGACTGGCTTAACTTGAGTAGCTTTATTTTATCTACTCGTGATCAAGGTGAGTGCACATAACTCGACTGCCCAAAGCGGTAGCCTGCATAGTGCATGTTAGTGTGGGGATGAAAGTGTGTCTGCAGAGGGAAATGTGTACAAAAACCTGCTGTTGAGTAATTAGTATAGCACCATAACATATTCTAATAGCGCCTTACCCATCATAGGGGACAATATACCAAGAGTATGCAACACAGTCGTATGGAACAATGGGATTGCAGCTGAAATAATAAGATGCGTTGCTGAGGGGTACCCGTAGGAATGACAAGAGCTTCACAGTTGTGAGGAAGGCGAAATTATGGCGAGGGCAAACTAAGGAAGGCGGAAAGGGGAGGGGAGGAGGTTGAGGGGGTGGTGAGGGTCTTCGGAGGACACAACGAGATTACAGTCGGAGGATGAGGAGCAGGGATGTGACTTGACAAGCAAGCGCTATACAGATCCGATAAAGGGATGAGGGACGGCGGGAGCTGAGACACAAGGACTTACAAGCTATGAGTGAATGAGGGGCCGGGGGATTCTGGGCGGGGACACAAGGAGCTTACTGTTCTAATATGGGATGAGGAGGGGGTGATGATACAAGAGCACACTGTCTTATGGAGGATGGCAGGGGTGGGGAGCACAAAGAGCTTACAAGTCTATGAGGATGAGGGGGGGGACACAACGAGCTTACAGTCTAATGAGGATAGGGCGCGGGGGGACACAAGAGCTTACACGTCTATGGATAGGGGACAAGAGCTGTATAGCGATGAGGGGGGGGACAACAAGAGCTACAGTATAATGAGGCATGAGGGGAGTAGGGCGAACAAGGCTTACGTGTCCTATGACGAATGAGAGGGGGGACAATCAAGAGCTACAGTCTATGAGGACTGAGGGGGGGACACCAGAGGTACATGGCGTTTTAAATAGAGTATGAGGGGGGGGAACAAGAGCTTACAGTCTTATGAGGATGAGGGGGATAGGCTCCAGCGATGGTGGGGGGGGGACACAAGAGCTTAACCAGTCTATGAGCGATGCGGGGGGTGGGGACACAAAAGAGCTTACAGTCATATGAGGATGAGGGGGGGGGGACGACACAAGCGTACCCGTCTATGAGGATAGGGGGGCACAAGAGCTTACAGTCTGAGGATGAGGGGGGGAACCAAAGAGCGTTACAGTCTATGAGGAGAGGGGGGGACACAAGAGACTGTACAGTCTATGAGGATTGAAGGGGGGGACCCAAGAGCTTCAAGTCTATGAGAGTGAGGGGGGGAAAAAGAGCTTACAGTATTATGAGGAGAGGGGGGGACACAAGAGCTTACCGTCTATGAGAGAGTGGAGGGGAGGTGGGGACACAAGAAGCTTACAGTCTATGAGGATGAGGGGGGGACACAAGAGCTTACACGTCTATGAGGTATGCAGGTGGGGGACACAAGTGGGCTTGACAGTCTGGATGAGGATGGGAGGGGGGGACACAAGAGCTTACAGATCTTAGGATGAGGGGGACACAAGAGCTTACAGTCTGGATGCGAGTGCACAGGGGTAAAGGCAGAGGCTGGGTATAGGGGATGCGGACAACGAGAGCGTACAGTGGACTAGGGCGGCTGAGGGGGGGGGGCAACAAGAGCTTAAAGCTGATGAGATATAGGGGGGGACACAAGAGCTACAGTCTATGAGGAGTGAGGGGGGGGGGGGGGACCCAACCCAAAACAAGATTTACTAGTCATGACATGAGGATGAGGGGGCGGGACACAAGAGCTACAGTTTGAGGAATGAGGGGGGGGACACAAGAGCTTACAGTATGAGGTTTGAGGGGGGGAACTGATGAGGTGGACGGGGGGGACACAAGAGCTACAAGTCTATTGAGGGATGAGGGTGGGACACAAGAGCTACAGGCGGGGATGTTAGGTGAGGGGAACAGACAAAAGAGCGTACAGTAAGAGGGATGAGAAGTGGGGGGGGACACAAGAGAGTACTCACTAGTGCTATTAGGGCATGAGGGTGGGGGCACAAGAAAGGCTTACAGTCTATGAGGATGAGGGGGGACACAAGAGCTTACAGTCTATGAGGAGAGGGGCGGGGGGGACCAAGAGCTTACAGGTCCTATTGGGATGAGGGAAGTGACACCAAACGAGCTTACAGTCGATGAGGATGACGGGGGTGACACAAGAGCTTACAGTCCTGATGAGGATGAGGGGGTGGCCACAAGTGCTACAGTTCTATAGGAGGATGTGGGTTGACACAAGAGCTTTGTTTTTTTTTTTACCCAAGTCTATGAGGAGGGTGGGACACAATGAGCTTACTAGTCTATGAGGCGGATACGGGAATTGACACAAGAGCTATCCGTTAATGAGGATGAGGGGAGTGACAAAGAGCTACAGTCTGATGAGGATGAAGTGGGGTGACACAAGAGGCTTACAGTCTATGAGATAGGGGGGGGGGGGGAGCAAACAGAGCTTACAGTCTGACGAATTTTGAGATACGGAAGGGGGGCACATTGATCGTACAATCCATAGAAGTAAAGGGTTGTCTATGTTTGACATTGTAATTTCTAGTTAGACTTAAATAGGTAGTAATTCTATAGTATGTGAGTCCAAGATCTGACCACTAAGTACGTTCTATATTCTATAGTGAATTCCATTTGTGAGAGATTCTGTTTGGCAATTCCTGAATTCCATGGATTAGGGTGATGGGGGTCCCTGCTCATGTACTGCTGGGCCCTTTTTTGGCCTGCGTCACCAAATGCCATGGATAGGGGGGACATGCACCTAAGGAGAGGTGAGAGTACGTGTGGTGTGGCGCCTCTCAGAACTGATGGGTCTATGAGCTCCGGTCCTCTTCATTCACGTTATGATATTTGGGGCTCATACCTTTCTATGGTGACATTTTCTCATCTGTGGTTCTTGTTCTGTAGCACTTCTGAATGGCAACAAAATCCCCCCTGCTGTTGTCCCACTAGGGATGGCAGCAAATGGCATAGTGTGTTCCCATGTGTTCTCTAGTGGGAGTTGAAGTGACCCTGTGCCGGTGTCTCGTCCTGACAGGTCCACACACCATGTCAGCCGTCTGGTCGCAGTGCAAAACTCTCGATTGTGGCAACAAGAGGCGTCATCAACTACTCCGCTGATCGGCATCGTATGAAGGACAATTTGTAAGTGTCTCAAGTACATGTGATCTTAAGGGTTTTTGTAGAGGAAAGAGAAACAATCATTTGCTTTTACGTCGCAGTTCACCGGAATGTTGATGAGAGTTCTGTGAGGACATGGCCAACTAGAGGGAAAACTGTCATTGTTAGCCGCGCTGGATGGTACCTTCCAGAGGAAGGGGCCTTAGAAATAGGTTAGTGGCCATGTGACGTTCTTGTAATTCCCTTCCTAGAGGTGCAGGACATGTCATCTCCTTGTTTTGCTTTCTAGGCTTTCGGTGACATTCTCAACTTGGTGCCGTTTTAGCGGAAAGCGTGGTGAAGCTGAAACGCTGTGTGCATCAGTGTTACGGAGGCCTCCATACACCAAACGCCTGGGCTGAGAAGGAGGAAGTGGGGTAAGTCATACTGTTTCTCATTGTATTGCCTTTTTAAAGGGAGTTTGTCCCAATTGCAAATAATTTTATTTATTTATTTTTTTTGAATGTATGTATTTCTATTGGTGTTTGGGGAGCGAGCTGAAAAAATAAAAGAAAAAAAGAACTTGCACTATCCCTGAATTCATTAAAGGGCCCACCACCAGACATGATATGAGTTTGTTGCACAAATGAGCCCTGCAGGGCTCCAGGCTCCATAGGGTTAATAGAGAGCTTGGAGTCCCCTCCAGGTTCATTGCAATACAGTCATTTCGATCCTCGGTTGGTAGATGTTCGTTAAGTTGCAGGTTTTTGATATTCGGACAGGCCGGCGGTGGCCATCCCCCAACACCAGGCCTAGGTGACAGCTTAGTTTTTTGGTGTAGAGCAAGAGGGGGAGTGCGTATGAAACACTAATGTATCTCCTGGACACAACCCCTTAAAGGGGTTATACACGCGGTTTAAAAAATGTCTTGGACCGGGGGGAGGGCGTATTTAATACACAATAAACCATGTAGCTACCTCTCCGGTGCTGCTGCGATTGTCCCGCGCCGGTATGCTCCCATGCGACACCATATCCCGCGCTACACAACGATGAAGAGATGGGGGCGGAGGGAGGGATGCCGTCCCCACATCGGGGACCGGAAGCTCCCTGTGAGCGGCTTCCCGGGCCCTTGTAAACAATACGGGCACGGCAGCGAAGGGGACCCCCCTCCAGGCGAGACGGACGGGAAGGTGTAGTTATCATGTTTATATTGTTTAAACTAGCCCTCCCCAGCACGGACCCTAGGTAATTTATCAAACTCCGGTATAACCACCTTATAAATTCTACTATGGTTCCTTGAAAGGTGGTATGGTTTGTCCGTGTACATGATTATGGTACATGTACCAATGGTCCACCTGATAGGTATAATGATACGCTGAATCGGTCGGTTAAGGCGGATCTATCCCTGCTGTGTTCCCAGCAGCTGTAGTCAAGCCGTGATGTTACCGCTAGTGGACTTGTTTAACATCGCACATTTATCCTGGATGCCACTTTCTTTCAAATTCTATGATAGAATCTCGTCTATATGTGTTATTGGAGAGGACCCGCAAGTTACATGAATTGATGTGGACAGATGAGTTAGCAGATCACGGAGGCTGCTCTGAATAGTGTCTCCCCTCACGTGATCTGTAACCTATTTCTGCTGGCAGGGGAGGTATCGGGAGGAGCTGGACAACATACCCACTCCGGTGTGCCGACTGTGTTATTCCGAAACAACAACCCGAGGGGAAGGAGAACTCGCATCTGACACTAAAAGCGACAAAGCCTCCGGACTAAGTGAGACAGTGTAATCCTGACTCCCCGGACAGCCCTGTCACAGCCCTACAAGTTGTAAGCTCTGCTCTGGGAAACAGCAGGTGGCGCTCTTTAGAGTTAGATAGAGTAAAGAGGCATGAAGCCGATCAGCGTGAGTCAGATGCAGGATGGTGCAGAAGGGGGCATACAGGAGGTGTACATTTTTGGTTTTAAATTTTTTTTTTTTTTTTACTTTTTTGGATTTTACTTCTGTCTGGGAGCCGATGGATTATTGACATGACAAGGGAAGTTTTACTACAGATAATGGTGTATGCTCCTGCGCTGCTCTGAGTTTTGTAGTACTCTGCTACTACTATGGTGAACAATGCCAGCAGAGGCTTTCATTGGAGGGTGATGGGAACATTGTCACTCGCTTGTAATCTTACATACTGATCATGTCAGGAAAGGTAAGCAAAAAAAAACTAGAAGGATGAATGGAAAGCTGAAGCTTATTTAGTGTGTGTGTGTGTGTGTGTGTGTTCTCATCAGGTTGAAAGTTTGAACCCTTCAGTATCAGGAGGAGCTGCTGCTGTCTCATTAGACTGCAGTGTTTAGTACATGTAGTAAGGACATATGTTTGCTATGTAAAATCCAAGAAATACAACAATTTCTGACCATTGGGGTGAAAGGGCTGGTTTCACAATCATAACACCCCTCACTCTTCTAAAGGAAATCTACCAGGATGAAGAATTGTAAACCAAGCACATTAACCTACTGGTGTGCGCCCGCCCCCTCTGGCAGGATCTGTTCTTTTCTAAGCTCCTTAGGCCCTTGTTAAAAATAAAAGGCTTTAAATATTATGCAAATGAGCCAGAGGGGCTCCAAGCTTCATTAGGACCTATCTAGCTTGGAGACCCTCAGGCTCATTTGAATATTTTTTAAACCAGGGCATAAGTTGCTACCAGTGGGGGCACTCACCAGTAGGTACTTAATCCTGGTGGTAGATTTCTTTTAAAGTGGGATGTAGGTACTAGGTATAAGCAGAGAGCACTGTCCTGTATGATTTGCAGCAGATCAGCATGACTGTATTAAGCCCTATATAATCTATAGACACCAGGAGCATTGAATTATATTACATTAACTTGCAGTATCGGATACTTTTGCACTTAACCCTACAGCTCCCGCCACAATAACATTTATGTAATTGACAATGTATGATCACGGGATAGTCTGGACTCAACGCTTTTTTTTATGGGTTCTGCTTTGGTTTTGCTTTTTTTAAACCTCTATTTATTATTTTATAGTGGGGTAATAAATTGTGTACATGAATCTGCCTCGTCTTTATTCATCTTCTGGATACTCTCTTTAGTGTAGTTGATGTATTAAAGGGATTGTCCACTATGCACAAACAATTGATATTGGTGGTGGAAAAAATTATACAGCTCTACAAATCTCTGCTTGCTGTCATTCTACATGAAGCTTCATTGTTTACTTCCTGTGGTCATGTGATGTCACACAAGTGCAATACATCCCTGGTCACGTGACAACATATGAGCAGAGATATAACAAGCTGTGCACCGGGGAGGGGGGGGGGCCATCATAGGACCATGGACAGGTTTTTATCCACAGGAAGTGAACAATATAGTTCCCTATAGTGCCAGCAAGTTGAAAAGGGTGAGAAATTTATACAGAAAGTAGATTGGGAAAAGTGTAGTATTTTCAATTACCCTAACTATTTTCAGAGTGGATGACTCTGTTAAGGTAGTTTTGGACCTAAATTGCCCTGTGTGTGCGCGCACGCTATTGCTGGGAAAGAAATCTGCTTCAGCCTTCCACTTGATATATTGTGAGAAGCGAGGATCAGGCATGCTGCCATCCAGTCTGCTCAATCCTTGTCCGCTGACATTTATGAATGGACAGAGCCGCACGTTCCCGGTACATCTTATAACTCTTTTGTTTCAACTTTTTCTGGTGTAAAAAAGTTAAAACAAACTTATATCCAGGAGTAGATAGAAGCCGAAGTCTGTTTGCTACTTTGGCTCCATCATCGATGATCCGATCGGTGGTTCCGTATCAGTAGCCGTCACTTCTGGACCAGTAGGGAGGTAACTGGAACAAAGATCTATTATTCTATAAGGAACACACATGACACATACCAGGTGAAAAACATTTATTGAAATTTAAAAAATAAAAACCTGTGCAATGTGACACTGCAAACATTTTATTTATCCCAGCACCAGAATAATTGCCCCCAGCCGTGTGCAACAAAAAAAACAAACCTCTCAAATAGCTGGGTGCAGCTGCCCATTGTAACAACTGGCAGGCAGCGCTGTAACTGTATCCTGCGGGGCGAGACTTGCACCCTCGCTTACATTTTGGCACGATGTGTAAGGCACTGATTATACATAAGACATCTGTTATGGGGGAGGGGGGGTAGCTGTGAATATATTTAATGCATTCAGTTTCCAAAATTCTGTACAAGTTGAGGCAATAAAGTTTGGCAGGTTCAGAAGAAGTGTATAAGTAATATATACTATGCATATGTGCTATAAGTGAAATGTCTGCAAACAAATATCCCACCACCTTACGGGCCAAAGCTGTCGGCTACACCGGGGATTTATAGTATAAGGCACCACCCAAAATTACCCAGCAGTGCACAGGGCAAGGAGATATTTGTGCGCTATCGGCCAATCAGAATCAAAGGACGGACGCAACGGAACTCGGGTAACTAGATAACTTCTATGTTACTATAAATAATCACTCGGGGGACAAGCAGTATGTTCCAATATGGCGGAAGCTTAAATATCCAGTGACTGATCGTAGGTCCCGCCCTGGTGACCCACCAATATTTGGCGTCTGGTTTGGAGTGAGGCATGAAATAATAAATTCTACGTTTCGACCTGTAATAGATGTCATAGTGAGACGCCACTGGTGCCCCCTGGACGTGGCTTTGCCAGTGGCCACGCGTCTTGTCTGCTGGCAGCGCTGGATGAGGCACTTGTGAAGCGGCCAGGCTCGGGAGGTCTCATCCTACGTGACCCTACGTCTCTGGGTCGTGTAGAGGTCAGGGTCTTAGTACGCGGGCGGCTTGTAACCGTCGTCTGTCTCTGCGTTTTGTGTGAACGGCGGCCGCTGGTAGTTGTCGCTGACGGCGTCCGGATAGCTGGAATACGGAGAGGCTGAGGCCAAGTTGGGGTCCATGTAGTTTGTGTTGAAGTCTTCGGCCCCCATCCTGTATCTCTTATAGGCCAGAGCTGCCAGGGGGAACTGCAAGATAAGATGGCGTCAGTACTGGGTGCAGGGGTGTAAGCTGCTCATCCCCTTTAACAGATCCCCGGGCGACTACAAAGCCGAATGTGAATGATCCCTGTGTAATACTTTATATCCCCTGTGGAGGCGCTACAGGGAAACTGAGCACTTACTACCAGGCCTCAAAGTGACAGACTTACCCAGGACAGGATGGAGAAGAAGCTGAAGGCAATGGCCGCCCGGGCGTTATCCGCTCCTGCTGTATACAACGTGGGGTTTGTGGCAGCCCACTGATTGGCCAAGAAGCAAAACCCAACAAACCACAGGAAAGTCCAGAGCGCTGAAACACAAGAGGGAACGGTAAGTACCAGCCACATCCTATACTGAAGCTCCAAATAATCTGCATAAAAAGAACACCAACTGCATATAGCCACCACTAGGGGGAGCTCCTCACTACATACAGATTATACAGCCACCACTAGGGGGAGCTCCCTGCATACACACTATACAGCCACCACTAGGGGGAGCTCACTACCTACACATTATACACCACCACTAGGGGGAGCTCACTACCTACACATTATACACCACCACTAGGGGGAGCTCACTACATACAGATTATACACCACCACTAGGAGGAGATCACTACATACAGATTATACACCACCACTAGGGGGAGATCACTACCTACACATTATACACCACCACTAGGGGGAGCTCACTACCTACACATTATACACCACCACTAGGGGGAGCTCACTACATACAGATTATAACCACAATAGGGGAGATCACTCATACAACATTATAACCACCCATAGGGGGAGATCAATAATACAATATAACACCCCACTAGGGGAGCTCACATACATACAGATTTACACCACAGGGGAGCACTAAACAGATATACCACGGGGGAGCATCTAATACACATTATACATCACCACTAGGGGAGATGGGAGAGATCATACATCACATTATACAGTCACAATAGGGGGGGGATAACTACATACAGATTATACACCACCACTAGGGGGAGATCACTACATACACATTATACACCACCACTAGGGGGAGCTCACTACATACAGATTATACACCACCACTAGGGGGAGCTCACTACCTACACATTATACACCACCACTAGGGGGAGATCACTACATACAGATTATGCACCACCACTAGGGGGAGCTCACTACATACAGATTATACACCACCACTAGGGGGAGATCACTACAGACAGATTATACACCACCACTAGGGGGAGCTCACTACCTACACATTATACACCACCACTAGGGGGAGATCACTACAGACACATTATACACCACCACTAGGGGGAGATCACTACAGACAGATTATACACCACCACTAGGAGGAGATCACTACATACAGACTATACAGCCGCCACCATTCAGTCCTGTATTCTCCCTCTAGTGGAAGAATCCACATGCAGACCCTGAGGACATTACGTGGATGATATTCCTCTTACCTCCCCCAGCACAGAGGTACTTACCTGCGAAGCCCAGGTCTGACAGCACCAAGTACTTCCGAGTGTTGATGTTGCTGAGTGTCGGGAAGTAGACGTCTAATGCGAGAAATACCAGCGCCCCGAAGAAGGCCAGGATGCCGATCCCGATGCCGTAGTGACAGGCATCCATGTTTTCATTAAAGATGCAGAGCAGCTGCGCCTCGGAGGGCTTACTGACATAGCCGTCCGTCAGGATGCAGGCGAACACGATGAGGGCAAAAAGCTGGGGAAAGGGGGGCAAGAGGGAAAGGGACTTTACTGGATGGGACATTACACATGGCTGAGCAGCAGCATGGGACGCCCCACGCCACATATTCCCTAGGCCTAACTTTACCATAGAGATTTCCTATATTCATTACAGACAACACAGCTATTCAGCGCCCATATAATACCGTCATATCAAACCTTCAGAATACTCCCTACAACACAGCATACAGCAGCCACAGCCATAGACCTTCACGGCCAAAATAATACTACCATACAGTGCTCTCCTATAGGAGTTTTCCCATAAACAATGGTCTTTGGTACCCCAACTCTACCACCATACACTACCCACATACTGCCATCTAGTGCCCACATTGATACACGCCAAAACATATGGTGCCCCTATAACAGTGGTGGCGAACCTATGGCACGCGTGCCAGAGGTGGAACTCAGAGCCCTCTTTATGGGCACCCTTGCCATCACCCCAGGGCAGGGTTCATCAGACAGGACTCAAGGCCTCTTGCAGTCCCAGGCAGCCCAGGACCCTAGAAGGAAGCTACAATGATAATCCAAACTTCTTCTCCTTCTTTCTACTGTATTGGTGTCCTCAGGGGCCTATACAATTTAAACCTGTGACAGAGCGGGAGCGTTACTGCTTAAATTGGCACGTCACAAAAAAAATACGTGGGTTTTGGTTGTAGTTTGGGCACTCGGTGTCTAAAAGGTTTGCCATCACTGGTCTATAACATTTCAATACATATTATATGGTTAGAAGACATCTAGGGACATCAATATGGAGTCGCCCCCGCCCTTTGCTCTGTGCGGGAGAACTTTCTAAAAAGTTTTTGGAAGGAGTCTGTGCAAATCACCATGACTAGTACACTTCTAGGTATGGAGCTCACAGCCTCGGCCTCCCTGACTGTATACTTATGGTATTGAGACTATAGAGAGGATAATCACAGCACAGCCCCAGCTACAAGAGAAGCTTCTCCCCCTACATGGTCATGTGATGCTGTGCTGAGACATCATGGGATTGATAGTAAAAACAGAAGAAATTCAAGAAGTCATGAAAGAGTTAAAATCCTATGCTCAGGAACCCCATTTCTCCTCTGACATCTCAGGTAAGAAACATGGTGGTCGTCCGTCCGTTTCCTCCAACCCTATCGGAAATATCGAAAACTCTCAAAACAAAAAATGGAGAAAAAAAAAAAAAATTCCAGGAAATTGTAGAAAATTTTTAAAAGGAAAGTAACAAGTAAAATTAAAAGTTAACAAAATATGAAAAGAAGAAAATCTGAAACCTGAAAATATAAAAAGTGATAATATAAATGTGCAAATTAGCAATCTTCCCAGAAACTAAATAAGAAGCAGTGACATTAGCAACTGCTAGTGGTCCTTAGTCAAATTATCAATCTTACTCATAGATCAGGCAACATGACTATAATGATGCTAATATGGGGGGGGGGTTACCAGAGCCCCTTCGTGTGTAGCTTCACTGGTTCTTACACTGGCAGGAACACTCCCCTCCCCCCAACTGTATAAGGTTCACAGCAGGCAGAGGGAAACAGGGTGAGGCGCGTGTAACAGCCAGTGAAGCTTCAGCACAGGAGGGGCTCTTGGTACACACCTTCACTTTGGCTCATTAGGATACCGTATTTTCCGGACTATTAGGCGCACCGGACTTTAAGGCGGCATGTAGTAGAAATGCCTATATTATGGAATATTCCATATATAAGGTGCACGGACTATAAGGCGCAGGGGTCCGGGGGCGTGGCAGAGAAACGGAGCGGAGACCGACCCGGCAAGAGGTGAGCGGTCTCGGGAAAGGGGGGTCCGTTCAGGTGGAGGAAGGGCAGCGGACAGCAGATCTCCAGCGGGAACTGCAGACCGATGCGGCAGAAGTGGTGTTTGCGCTATGGCGCCTGTTGTCTGTGCAGCGTCGGTCTGCAGTTCCCGCTGGAGATCATGCTGTCCGGTAGCAGGCGGACCTATGTAAGTCAATACATAGGCGCGCCGGACTATAAGGCGCCACTTTGGATTTCTAAGGAAATCCTAGGTTTTATGTGCGCCTTATAGTCCGGAAAATACTGTAATTAAAGTGATTTTAGAAGGCAGGAGGCCATGGGGTAACATTATAAGCAGATACTCATAGATCCAGGCACCGTGACTTGGTAAGTGCCCCTGGTTTACCCCTTTGTTAAAGGGGTGCTCCCACAAAGACACCTGCTCCCATTTACTAGTGTCACAGACAAGGTGAAAACAATCTATAAAACAAGGGTTCCCATCAGCAAATGGCCCCCCCGGGATGTTGTAAGTCGGGGGTCCAATGCTTTCTGCAGGGTGTAAGTGCTACCTTCCAGAGACGGGGGGCGGCTAGAGGACAAGCGTTCACGTGTTTAGTATCATGTGCCCCTCTCTCCCCCCTATCCGGCCGGGGGCACTATCTCACACTCCCGACACTACTTGTGAGTGAATTTGGGTGCCCATGAACTTTTATAAATATTATATATATAAAAGTTACAAAAACTTTCCGGAGAGCGGTGGGACAACTTCGTCGGAGCAGTTCCCAGCCACGTCACCAGTAAAACCAGGCTGCAGAACCCGGATCTCCAGCTCCTAATCCTAATAGCTAGAGTGCCCACCACCCTCCCCCCTAACTCACTCTAATATTATCTCCGTACACAGATCCCCGCCCCCCCCCCCCCACGTGTCCCACCATCACATGACCCCGGGACATGTGACTCCCGTAATAATCCAGCGTAGACTCAGGGTCAGGTGACTTCCCGGATCACACGGGGTTAATCATGCTGCTCCCTCCAGGAACGCCAGGGTGTTAATAGGATACTCCACCCTCTCCCTGTCTGCAGGACTGGAAATCTTTAACCCTGTGGTTTCCGGAGCGAGCCAATCTAACAGATCGATATTCTATACGTGTCCCCAGGGTAATGATAACCCGCAGGCGGATGTGGAAATGGGGTTGTAGAAGTTTGATTGTCTGATGGTCTCGCTCCTGTGTGTTTGCCGAGTGATCTGGGGCAGCTACGTGGGCTGTTCCAAAAAGGAAACAAGTTTGAGGCTCCTAGACCCAGCATTGCAAAAGTTTTCACACCCCTGTATAGGAGTCGCAGTAACCCTACTAGAGGTCATGACACCACACAGACCCTTATAAAGGGAGGTAATGCATCTAATATCAGGCTGGGGACCATTAGAAGATGTTGCAAAAGTTTTCACACCCCTGTATAGGAGTCGCAGTAACCCTACTGGAGGTCATGACACCACACAGACCCTTATAAAGGGAGGTAATGCATGAAATATTGTGCAGAAGCCCAGGCCCGGGGCAATTAGAAGATGTTGCAAAAGTTTTACCTGTTTTGGACTGTACCTTGGTGTCACTGTCTTGAACTGCATCACAGCACCCCGTTACCACGGTCTCTACTGGGCCAAATCCCCACAATATATATATATATTATATTTGTTTTATATAATTGTTAGGTATTTATATGTGTAGTATTTTTATTGGGGGGACATATTTCTCCATTAGGCTGAATTTGATTCATATTATTTTTTGGGTAGGCATTTTTCCCCTCGGTATCGTCCCTGATTCTGCCTCGTATTTGCACAATTTTGCTTGTTTGCCTAGGGCACCAAAATGCTTTGTTATGGGGCCCTTTGCAAGGTGACCGCCAAATTAAACCTTGGCAGGTGAATATAAGGTTTTTGGACTAAAATGATAAAGTGAATCTTTTGTGGGCATGCCAGAGATGTAAAAGGCCTCTGACGTACAAAGGAGAGAAAGTACATATGTTTGAGGATAATTGCCCAGCTGTAGCACAGCAATGAAGTTTGCTCCTCATTGTATAAATTCAAAATCAAGTTTCATCTGGAACATCCTGTGTTCCGAGCCGAGGGTGTTCCCAGGAAACTTCCAGGTCCTTGTGATTCAGTCTTCAGAGGAGGCAAAGTCTGCCATAAAGGATCTCCCACTCCCTTTACGGTGGGCAGTCCGGGGCACTCACATTCTTAAAAACCGCCAATGGGCGCATCATCACTATCTGTCTATCCAAAGGAAAGGAGAGAAGCACAATGTTGACAGAAGACTTACGGCGTTCACTCACCTCTCCATGGCACTGCTCCCGTACTAGCTTCCCAGCGTGCGCGACCCTGTCTCCTAGGGTGCGCACGCGCCGGCGCTCATAGATTTAAAGAGCCAGTGCACTGCTGATTGGTGCTGGTTATTTCCTGGATTAGAATAAAAGCCAGCATTCTCCCAGCATTCCTCGCCGGATCTTCATGCTATATGCCTAAGAGAAAGCTTAGTTATCTTGTTCCCTTGCCGTATATCTGTGTATTCATCTCTTGTTGTGACCTTAGACCTGTTCCTGTTTACGCTCCTCTGCTCCCAGCCCTGGCCTTCTGCTCTGACCCTGAAACTTTGCCACCTGTCTTGACTTTCTATCTGTCCTCAACCACGAACTTGCTTTCTGACTCTGTACCTCGCCTTGGCTGTCACCATGGACAAAGTTGCACCTGTTGAACGACCTGGTGGTACCACGCCAACTGATGGCTACTCGGCAACAGTGTCAAGCTCCTGCGGCTCCTCCTGCTACTCCGGTTAGTCGTGCATACTTCTTCAAGTACAAGCTGCCATAAAGGATCTCCCCTACCCCTTTTCGGTGGGCGCATCATCACTAATCTGTCTATCCAACGGAAGTAAGAAGCACAATGTTCCAGAAGACTTCCCCGGGGTTACTCACCTCTCCATGGTACTGCTCCTGTCTATCTTCCCGCGATCGTGCGCGACCCTGTCTCCCTAGGGTGCTGCAGCGCCACGCTCATCATAGATTTAAAAGCCAGTTTTTTGGCACTGCTATTGGTGCTGGTTATTTCATTTCCTGATTAGAATCAAAGCCATATTCTCCCCAGCATTCCTCCTGCCGGATCTTCAGTGCTATATGCCTAAAGAAAAGCTAGTTATCTTTTTCCCTTCCCTGCCGTATAAATCTTGTGTCTATAGGAGTCGCAGTAACCCTACTAGAGGTCATGACACCACACAGACCCTTATAAAGGGAGGTAATGCATCTAATATCAGGCTGGGGACCATTAGAAGATGTTGCAAAAGTTTTCACACCCCTGTATAGGAGTCGCAGTAACCCTACTGGAGGTCATGACACCACACAGACCCTTATAAAGGGAGGTAATGCATGAAATATTGTGCAGAAGCCCAGGCCCGGGGCAATTAGAAGATGTTGCAAAAGTTTTTCTGTGTATTCATCTCTTGTTGTGACCTTAGACCTGTTCCTGTTTACACTCCTCTGCTTCCAGCCCTGGCCTTCTGCTCTGACCCTGAAACTTTGCCACCTGTCTTGACTTTCTATCTGTCCTCAACCACAAACTTGCTTTCTGACTCTGTACCTCGCCTTGGCTGTCACCATGGACAAAGTTGCACCTGTCGAACGACCTGGTGGTACCACGCCGCAGCAAATCCAACCCGCTCTGGTGCAGATTGCCACTTAGACTCCGGTCCTAGGTGTCGGCTTTCGTCCACGGTGGTCCAGTGGGTTCACTACTCCTGGAGCCTGACAGTAAGATCCGTCAATGGATCCTGCCAAGGTCCCGCTGTCTAAACTGGCTGATCTTACCACCGTTGTGGACCAGCAGTCCCAGCAGATTGCCATACAGGGAGAACAGCTTGGTCAAGTCACCGCTATGTTGCAGCAACTGATGGCTACGCGGCAACAGTGTCAAGCTCCTGCGGCTCCTCCTGCTACTCCGGTTAGCCCGCCTGCCGCTGAACCTAGGCTGAGACTCTCCATGCCGTCAAAGTATGATGGAGACCTCAAGTTGTGCAGGGGCTTTCTCACCCATTGTTACCTGCACATTGAACTGATGCCGTCTCAATTTGTCACAGAATGGTCTAAGATGGCATTCATCATCAGCCTCATCTCCAGGAAGGCCCTGGCCTGGGCTACTCCTCTCTGGGACAGGGACGATCTGGTCACAGCTACTCTCACAGCATTCATTGCAGAAATCCGGAGGAACCTGCACGGGTGTCTTCAGCTGAGACTGCACTGCTGAACCTGCGTCAAGGGGACTCATCTGTTCGTGACCATGCGGTTCAGTTCAGAACCCTGGCCTCTGAACTCACCTGGAACGATGCAGCCCTGACTGCGACCTTTAAAAAGGGACTTCCCGGACAAGTTAAAGATGCACTGTATGCACAAAACCTGCCGTCTACTCTGAGTGGTCTCATCACTCTGGCCACTCGGATTGATATTCAGATTAAGGAGTGCTCTAAGGAACTACGTCTTGAGCAACCGCATGCCCGGGTCCGACGTTTGGCACCTGCCTTCCAAAGGCCGCTTCAGCCTCCTGCCATGCCTGCTGCACAGGAACCAATGCAGGTGGACAGAGCCCGACTTTCTCTCCAGGAAAGCACCTGTCTTGACCTCCTGCCTGTCCCCGACCAAGAACTTGCCTTCTGCATCTATACCTCGCTTAGGCTGCCACCGCAGACAAAGTCGCAGCAAATCCAACCCGGTTTGTGGCGGGCTCTGGTGAAGACCGAGTGCCACTTACACTTTGGTCCCAGGTGTTGGCTTTCATCATCGTCCGCAGTGGTCCAGCAGGTCCACTACCCCTGGAGCCTGACACCCTTCCTAAAACGTGGGGAGAATGATGACAATAGGATGTGAGTAACTGGTCCATATTCTGGATATGTTAGTTGTTTTTGTAGAGGGGCTCCATCATTCTTTTGGGGGGGAAATTCTGTCCTCTTAACTAGTATTTCTGCAGCCCAATACATATAAAGTATACATGCAGAAGTGATGTTATGATGGTAGAAAAAAGTGAAGTCACATGCACTAGCCATTTGGAATTTGCTTATCAGGTTCCGCTTTTCTCATTGGCCCCATTGCTGATAGGGGCATTGTTTTTTGTTTCTTTTTTTCTTTAGCTAAGTTTATCATTTAGGGATGGATTGTTTCGGATGCTGCCGGTTCAGATACCTGGAACCTCTTCTCTTCTCTCATTGTGGTATCATCATTATCTTGTATCTTCTCCTTTTAAAATATGTAAAACAGCTATGTTTAAGCTTTTTCCAATGTTTAACCAGTCGGGTCGCGCTGCATGGAGAGGGCTCACGGGCTCCATATTGCAGCAAAGGCTTACCGGTAACACCCGGGTGTTTTCACAGCGATGGCTGCCGGCAGCCTCAAAAAGATAGCGGCGCATGGGTCAATCCGTCTCCATGGCCGAAGACTCGAGGCTATTTCGTTTTAACCCCTTCATTACAATGTGCTGATACACATTGTAATGAATGAGGAGGAAAATCCCCATATACTGCCATACTGTAGTATGGCAGTATATGCTAGGATCGAACAGACAACCTAGGGTTAAAGTACCCTAGGGAGTCTGAAAAATAGTAAAAATAAAAATAAAAAAAAGTTTAAAAAATTATAATAAAAAGACCTAAAATTTCAAATCACCCCCCTTTCCCTAGAACTGACATAAATATAAATATACAGTAAAAATCATAACCATTGTGCATTTTCAAGACAGCGTCCGTACCTAATCTATTATCAAAATATGATAACGGTTTTCCAATCGTTTAACAACCCGTAAACCCAACGGAATCGCGCCCAAATCGAAAATGGCACTTTTTTTTGCCCATTTGAAAATATAAAAAAATCTATCAAAAGTGATCAAAAGGTCGTAACGTTCTCTAAAAATGAAATCTCTTGAAAAATCTTATCAAATTTCGCAAAAACTGACACCTTGTTATCCGCTTCCTTCACCACAGCTCCGTACACCAAAGTATAAAAAAGTTATTAGCGCCAGAGTTTGGCAAAATCAAAAAAATTATTTTTGTACAGGAGGTTTTAATTTTTGTAAATGTATGAAAACATTATAAAACCTATACAAATTTGGTATTCCCTTAATCGTACCGACCCAAAGAATGAAGTAGACATGTCATTTGGGGCGCTCAGTGAAAGACGTAATAGCCAAACCCACAAGAAAATGGCGCAAATGCGTTTTTTCACCATTTTCACTGCATTTGGAATTTTTTTCCCGCTTCCGAGTACATGGCATGGAATATTTAATACCATCACTATGAAGTGCAATTTGTTACGCAGAAAACAAGCCGTCACACAGCTCTTTACGTGTAAAAAATTAAAAAGTTATAGATTTTTGAAGGTGGGGAGTGAAAAATGGACATGAAAAAACAGGAAAGGGCCCGGTCCTTAACTGGTTAAAAAATTAAGATCATAACTTGAATAAACTTTCACAACTTTTTCCCTGAACTCTAGCACTTGTGCCTCAGAGACTACTCCATGGGGGAGCGTATGATAGCCCCGTCGCTACAAATTCGCAGCCCGATACATGAAGAGGCTTCTGCCTCTTCATGTATCGGGTTGCCAGTTGCGCAGAGTTTATCCTACGCAACCGGCTCCGATTGCAGCCCCGGGACTGCGCAATCCTTTTTTTGGAGCTGGCTCCTCTTCCTGGAGCCGGGTCTTGCAGGACCCGCCTGTAACACACTGAGCATGCGCAGCATGCTCAGTGTGTTATATTACACAGTGTAATACACCTGTATTACACTGTGTAAGTTACAGAAGAGCTAACCTGTAAAAGTTATGAAAAAAAAGTTAAAAACATGAAATAAAAACATTTTTTAATTAACTTTATTTAATTCTTTTTAAGTCCCCTAACACAAATATTCCCTATACACATGCAATAAAGTGAAAAAAACACAAAACCCCCCACATATTTACCACCACATATGGGGGATTGTTATACGTGGGAGGGATTGGGTATCAAATTTTGTGGAGCGTTTTGGTACATTTTTTGAAAAACATATTCATTTAGCCAAAAAAATGTTACTTTCAAAATTGCATCCGATTTTGTTTTAACCCCTGTAAAACAATTAAAGGGTTAACAAACTTCATAAAAGTTGTTTTACGTACGTTGAGGGGTGTAGTTTCTATGATGGGGTAATTTATGGGGTTTTACTTTTATTTAGGCCTCTCAAAGTGACTTGAAACCTGAGCAGGTCCCTCAATAGCAGGATTTTGTGTTGTTTATGAAAATGTGAAAAATCGCACCTAACGTTCAAAGGCCCATAACATCCTACAAAAATGACAGTATGCATAAAAAAACATGTCCACATAAAGAAGACATTTAGTGAATGTTAGTTATTAAAGGGGTATTCCGGGAATATGAACGTCTGACACAAAAACCCATGATGATATAACTTAATGAATACAACAATACTCAATGTCATTAGTCACAAAACGGAGCTTAAATAATTTGATTTTATGATTTACAAAATTTATGGCCTCTCTAAAGTAGGTGGAGTTATCAATAAGATGGCCGCCACTGGAAACTACAAGTTCCATGATCCTTTAGTTCTCAGTAACTCCTCCTACCTCTCAGGCTCTGCTCCAGTGATGATGTAACAGGTTTTCTTGCTCTGTACCATAGTAATGATTTGTCACGGCCATCACCACAACACTGATCATACTGGATGTACTGCAACCACCCGACTACAAAACGCCACTAGTTGTGATCACAGACCTGACCTCCCAGGGAGGTAAAGGACATGTGTGTGGACATGTGACCAGCAGCCATCTTCTGTCCTCAACGACCCGCGGGGAAATTAACGGACTGATTAAAGGGCAGGTAGCATTTTTAAGTTCCCATTACAGTCTATGTCCACCAGCATTTTCTGCTAAGGGGAGCAAAATTTTAAATAACAACTAATTACACATTAGCTTATATTTTGAGTGCCCACTTGTATATGAATCATGCTGATTCCTGGAATACCCCTTTAAGTATTTTTGCGGTTATGACTATGTATGGTATAAGTAGAACATTTTGAAGTTCAAAAATCAAGAATTTTCACCAAATATCTTATTTTCTTATAAATAAATGCAAAACATACCACCAAAATTTTTCACCTACCATGAAGTACAATGTGTCACGAGAAAACAATTTTAAAATCACTTGGATATGTTAAAGCGTTTCAAAGTTATAACCATTCATAGTGACACAGGGCAGATTGGAAAAAATGGGCCGTGTCAGGAAGGTGAAAAGTGTTTTCGGCGTTAAGGGGTAACCGGTTAAAGTAATTCTCCAGAAAACAGAACTGAATATCATACATTCAGAGGAGCCTCCTTACCCGTCATATTGCCGAGGCTCCCAGAATTCATGATTTACTACACAGCCTCCATTGGAACATGAAGGGCTGGAACTATCCTCTACCTTTGCACTAAGCGTTTTATGTTTACCCCCATCCATTCTTCTCCACATTCTTCCTTGAAATTGCAGCTTGTCTCTATACCGTGACCTTAGGACAGTGATGGCGAACCTTTTAGAGATTGAGTGCCCAAACTACAACAAAGACCCGCTTATTTATCGCAAAGTGCCAACACAGAAATGTAATTAGTGATTTATACTCCCTTCTCTGTCACAGTTTTCATTGATACCAGCACCGGAGGACACCAATAAAGCAGA
The DNA here is from genome assembly GCA_019512145.1 of Engystomops pustulosus. Taxonomy (NCBI): domain Eukaryota; kingdom Metazoa; phylum Chordata; class Amphibia; order Anura; family Leptodactylidae; genus Engystomops; species Engystomops pustulosus. The sequence goes on along the minus strand of CM033644.1, from coordinate 103,767,635 downwards.
AAATAGTCCCAGGTAGAGCAGTCACTTTAAAATAGCTCTGTGCACAGCAAGTCCTGGGCTGTCTGGGACTGCAGGAAGATACCTGGCGTCATCTCTGGTGATGGCCTGAGTGCCCACAGAAAGGGCTCCGAGTGCCACCTCTGGCACCAGTGCCATAGGTTCGCCATCACTGCCTTAGGAGTTGGCCGCCTCTTTACCTCAGGTTTTATCTAATGTGTGGTAGTATGGGTGGGGCCGAATATTAGATAATTTACCAATATACATTTATTAAAAGTTCTGCACCACTTACTTGATAAGTAAATTGGAGCCTCCTGTCTTTTACCTCATCAGCCAGACATTCCTGACCATAAACAATCGCCCTACCAGGACCTTGTGATAGTATTCAAAAATATAATATCAAGGCAGGGCCAGTGTTCATAGGCAGATCTTATTGGCAAAAGAGACTGGGGACTCAAAACCATATTTCACCAGAGTATCGGAGACTGCTCTTAATAAAGAAATCTGGAAAAATGGTCCACTTTGTTTCGGTTGATTCATATACTTTATTCTTTTTCTCACTTACAAGAACTCAATCACACTCCAGCCCAACTACACCAGATTTACCCTCAGATCTCTGATTAATGCTGGAGAGGCGAGAGGGATGTAGGCATCAGAGGGATGTAGGCACTAACATTGTTCCAGAAAGGTAATAATACGCGTCTTATTATTTTTTGGGGAGTATTTTTAGCCGAGGAGGAGTATGAAAATTTCTGTAATACACATATATATATACTCATAGCCGTATATAATAATATACGCTATTTATGAAAAAAAAAATCATCTCAGTCAGTATCTTCTGTGCTGAAATAGCAAATTGTGGCAGTATAATTATTATAATTATTACATAATGCAGTAAACAAGGGGTACACAAGATTTTTCTTCGTCTTCTCAGTTCAATGAACAGACTATGTCTGATCCTGTCGCTGTTGCCCTTCCCCTTAGTGGTTGATGCCACCTAACACCAGCACACACTCACCGCACATGGCACACACAGTGCTCATCACACGCATAGAGCACACGCTCTGTGCACGCCACTCACCGCACACTACACACCGCATACACTCTCACTGCACACTCTCAACACACACTATAGAGTGCAGCTCACACAGTGTACACTCCGCAGCTCACACTCACCTGGCACTGCTCTCAGGTCCCTCAAGGATCACAAACACTGGCGGCTGCTGCACAGGCCTACAGAAAGGGCAGGGATCTCTGCAGAGCGGGCAGGGAGCCCCGCAGCCCACATGTCTGCCCTGGGCCTGCACACTTGCTCTGGGTCTCTCCGGCACGCCGCTGATACGGATCACTGTATCACGTGTCCTGCTGAGTGGTCTGGCTTAGCCTGCACGCTACAGGGAATTATTACCATGTGTACCTTTACGCACGGCAATATTGGGGGGGGGGGTAATGGCACCTCATCATGCGTCTATGACGCATGGTGAGGTGTTAATGCGATCTCTGGTGGGCACTACATTTATGGTGGAGTTGGACATGAATCTTGAATTTTGTCTCTAGATCCCTCATTACGATGATGCCAGATCAAGCCTTGCTTTCAGTTCTTTCTGGACCTATATCAAAAATTAAAAAAACGGCTTATTGCGCCACTTCCTAACCACCAGACAGATTATACCTAGAGATCTTTAGGTCCCCCTTCCTGATTTTATTGCCCGAACCACTCCTATACAATGGAACAACTGAAAGCAATAGATGATGATGGGGTGTATTTGTTCTTCACAATGTGGAGGCAATGGCTTACCTTAAGGGAATCTGATTTTTTTGGACCTTGGGTTTCTGGTGCCATCCCCCGATGATATGGTTCACGCCTGTACTATCTGGCCTATGACTATCAACACTTCTTTCAGGTATTATTCTACCACTCTTCCAAAGTGTTCCTTCAAAGAAAAAAAAGAGAAAAGAGCTGGCACTCGCCAATTAAAAGTTTAGTCTTTATTTCACAGTCATGTTAAAACATAGTTGCAGAAGGAAGGATCAAGCAGGAGCTCACTGGAGGCGACGGCCCGTTTCCTGTCTTGTGAAGCGCAAACGGGCCATTGCCTCCAGTGGGCTCTTGCTTGATCCTTTCCTCACGCAGCTATGTTTTAGCACAACTATGGAATAAAGACTGTACTTTTGATTGGTGAGGGCCAGCTCTTTTCTTTTTCTTTAAATGTCAAATGTATCTCATGGACTTCTGGAGCTAGAGCACCTCCGTTTCATTTCACGATCTATACCCCACATTTCATCTGCTAAGATTTACCTGAGGGTACAGGTTGGATGGATGTCTAGGTACAATGCCCCTCACATGTCTTCCCTAGTGTACCCCTTCTTCTGTGTGTCTTATGTTTGTGAGTTCTGCTTTGCAGGTCTTTGATACTATAATACAGTTAGGGCAAGTGAGTGTAAATATATGTAAAACAGTAGGGTATTTTTTATTTCCTCAGCACAAGTCAATTACGTTACATTTATCTACATTAAACTTAATTAGCCATTTCTCCACCCAATCCCTCAGTTTCAACAAATCCCTCTAATATTATACTATTCTCCTTTGTGCTCATTACTACCGTAACTAGGTACCTTATGCATTTACTGATTTCTCTTGCACAAAGGTTTCTATGACCTTGTATAAATATACCCAATTATGTTTGTTTTATTTATATTTTTTGTGATCTTTTTTTATCAAAATAAACAAAGACAATAACGAGAAAATAATTTTATTACAGTAAAATATTGTTACAAATCCCAACTTTCATTACAGTTCTCTTTTATTTATAATATATAATTAGCAGCCATAAAGAAACATTATTACCCGTTAGGTCAGCCATACATAATATTATTGTATAGTAACACTACATAACATTGTACAGAATCAAAAGTATAGGAGCAACTACAATCTATTTTCTGTTCTTGAGTAAATTACTAAATTATATATTGTCATTATATATGGTCATTCCTAAGAAATTAACTGCAAATAATAGTCCATGATGTGCATAAATGATGGTCAATGATGTGCATTAAAAAGGTGTTGTCCATTTTCAGCAAATAATTGTAATTGTTTGTACACGGTAATTAAATGTTCTACAATTTTCCAATATACTTTCTGAATCAATTCCTGTTTTCTAGATCTCTGCTTGCTGTCCTTTCATAGGAATTTTCTAACATATAATAAAAAACTGTTCTTGGTCATGTGATGTCACTCAGGTGCAAAGCTTATTATATCACATACAGCTCTGAATACTCTCCGTGGTTATAAAGAGCCGTGCACCTGTGTGACATCACATGACCATGTGCTGGTTTTTATACACTGGAAGTAAACAATGAAGTTTCCTATATAATAACAGCAAGCAGAGATCTAGAAATCCGTGAGGAATTGATACAGAAAGTATATTGTAAAAATGTATAACTTATGCAAATATCAATTAATATCCTGAAAGTGGACAACCCCTTTCATAGTGGTCAATAATGTGCATTGTCAAACAGCCAGGAACAAGGTCAGGGTATCTCTTTTCTAGAGACAGGTTTGGCTTTGTCAGAAGTGTTGCATTCTGATGGGATCTGTATGGTGATGGAATATGATCAGCTATGATAAGTTATCAATTCAAGTATTTTTTCTTAAATCTAAAGCAAAGCCTTTTCGAAAGTTTTTGATAATAGCGGAATTATTACTCTAATAAAGCTGGAGGTAGATAATTGTACAACAGGAAAAACAGCACTAATAATTAAATTCCCATTATATATAGATTTATTAATCTTTGGAATTAACAAATGTTAAATGACAAATAGAATTCCTGAAAATAAATTATACGAGGGGTCAGGATATGATCCATTTAAATAGCATAAACATCTCTTTATAAATAGAGGATTTTCAAAATAATACATACTTTATATATATCAGCTCATAGCTACAAAAATAAGAAGTTTTCACCTGATATATTTTATGTATGGATTTGAGGATTTTTCTACATGCGGTATTTATGACATATCCACAGGATATGTCATAAATACTTAACAGACACGGGTCCTGCATCTGGGGAAGGTGAAAAGACTGGTGTATAGCTTTGTGGGAAAAGGTTCAGTCTAGTTTGTATTTTATACACTTCAATCTCAGCTCAATGACTGACAGCCCTCCATGTATCCGTTTGCATGAAGAAAAAGATGCCAGTCACTGCTAGGCCCACCCAGACTTCTCAGCATAGAAACAAATGAGATGTGAATAAAAAAAATACAAATTGTATTGTATCTTTTCCCACAAAACTATATATCATGCTGCTCTGCAGAGCAGGTCATTAGTATGCCGTCTGAGAAGTGTCACCAAAAACATTGAACTTTTTACCCTTCACAAGGGTCAAGAATAGAATATTTGTAATATTAACCAACCATATAGATAAGATACAGTTACATATATGCCTATACACAAGACTATCTTGAGAGCACATACTAACAGTATAAAGAGTACATTCTTGCATATTATCTAAACATTAAAACATTATATCCTAAACTAATGCACCTGAAAGGAAACCTGTCACCTCCGCTTCCCCCATAAAACCACAAATAGTACCTCAACGTTGTAGCATATCTGTAAACAGTACTTATATTTATCCTCTCTCCTTGCTAAGATGCAGTCAAGGAGGAGGGGAAGCTTGACCAGGCAGGCAAAGCAACCCTGCCTCCTGACCGCCGTTGGCACTCCACTATCGTCGATGTCGCTCTCTTGATCAGCAGAATTTGCTTTTCTGGGATTTCTCCCAGCACGTACCCGGCTGAAATCACGGCTGGCTAGCTTGGTGATGCTCCGGCAGTGCAGTAGTATAAGGGGCTGGGTACGTGCTGGGCAGTCGCTGAGATCAAGGGAGCAGTATCAACAATATGAAAGTGTAAACAGCAGTCAGGAGGCAGGGTTGCTTTGCCTGCCTGGTCAAGCTCCCCCACCTCATTGACTGCATCTTAGCGAGGAGAGGGGATGAATAAAAATACTGTTAACAAGCATGCTACAATGTTGAGAACCTTTTGATAGTGCCGGACCAGGTACTAGATGTGGTTTTGTGGGGCTAGCAAAGGTGACAGGCTCCATTCTAGTGCCAGACTGTTCACTGCATTTTATATCTGACAATTGCATAAGTATAAATCTCACATTAAAATCACATGAAAAATACTGCTCTAACAAAAACGTGCTGCCATGTTATTATATATAAGCTTAGTCATGTTTTGGATGAAATTGTTTAGCTGGTAGGAAGGAAAATAGTTTCTTTGCAGAGATTTTCAGAGCTCAGCTAAAAATAAAACAAAAATGACTTGTGTTCATATTTGTAACTGTCTCTTTTCAAGTATTGTTTGAATAAAATTAGAAGATGGAGGTGGATAAAAAAATCCCTGTAGAAGTGAACTTGTTTCTTGCTAAAAATTGGCCCTTCATTGCTCCAGCCGCTGTAACGTTCCAGTCAGATAAACAGAGACGGATCACTGATATTGACCGCTGACTTGCATTGCTATTTAAATTCAGCTACAATTGGTCCTCAGGGGTTGGGGGGATTGCGAGGGTCATGGTAAGCTCGTTGTGTTCTTATATGGGTTGGAGAGCTTGCAGTCTTTAGTATTATCATAAGTCTGGAGTGTAAAAAGGATAAATAAAGACACTGTGAGTTTAATACATAAAACTAGTGGCCCATTGACTGTGAGAAGCTACAAATGGAGGCCATTAAATTGTGCTCAAATCTAAAGGAAATTTCTAGGAGTTCAATATCAAAGTTGAGTTGATGGGGGTCAGCAGTATTCTTGGTCTGGATCAGATCAATGCCAATATTTGAGTCCCAAAACATCCTTTTAACAAACGCCACTGCAAGTTTTATAAAGCTGCTGTTAAACATTATTTAGCTCATGATTTACAGGAAATAACCAAGCTGCACCAACACAGGATGATTTATTCCTCCCCCATAAAGTGGCAATGATTTGATGGGATAAATTACTGTAAACATAAAGGCAATAACCTGGATCAAAAAAGTCCCAATCATTGCCTGCCAAGTTGTCCCTTGTGAAATTCCCTTTTGCTAACACATAGGGGGTCATTTACTAAGGGCCCGATTCGCGCATTTTGATTGGGTTTCCCGTATTTTTCCGATTTGCTCCGGTTTTCCCTGAATTGCCCCGGGATTTTGGAGCACGCAATCAGATTGTGGCGCATCGGCGCTGGCTTTCACTCGACGGAAGTCGGGGCGCGTGGCCGTCAGAAAAACCCGACGGATCCGGAAAAACTGCAGAATTTTTTTTAAAAATGTGTCGCTTGACACGCGCTTACCTGCACCAGGAATAGGTTAGTGAACTCCGATGGACTTCAGCACTGGTGGACATCGGGCGCACTACCTTAGTGAATCGCCGGAAGACCGAATCCTCGACTGAGAACGCGCTGCTGGATCGCGACAGGACCGAGTAAGTAAATGTGCCCCTTAGAATCAAATCCACAATCCTAATTCCCATTTCACATGTCAGCTTTGAGCATCAGTATTAAGCCAAAAAGCAGGAGTGAATTGTAACTGAATAGTGTGTACTTCTGTGTTTTGCTCCCACTCCTGATTTTGGCTTAAAACCAGTTCCATTGTCTTGGGGGAAAAAAGTAAAAAGCATTAAACACCTCATATTAAACATGTAGGGAGAACAAAATCTGATGTATGAGCGAGGACGTGTTAACGTGAGATTATTAAAGTTCTTGATTTTTACATTTTGGAACCCTTTTTTTTTTCCTGGAAAGGGACCGGTGCTCTATGTAATGAGGTGAAAGGCTAAATCCGAATCAGCAGCTGAAATTTCTTCTAATGGGGCATGCAGAAATCCATCTGCTAGCTTCCTAAACACCTCACTCAGACGTACTCAGGGGCTTTATTTTCGCTATTTGATGCAGAGTATTTTAAAGGGTGGCACTAGATCCTTAAAGGGGTATTCCAAACTTTGTAGTCAGAATATATTTGGCTTATTAGCACAGTACATGATCTTAATGTAATTATTAAAAAACAGAAGCCATTGTCCTCCTCATGAACTCCATATGGTTGTCCATGGATATGGCCTTCACCACTGTGTAGCAGATGGAGCCATGCTGGCACAGGGAATAGCTATTACTTTTACATGACATCACACGTACGGAGGCTCCTTGTCTGGCTATTCATTACATATTACAGGACAGCTTGGGGCATTTGCCACTGTAATGTGTGAGCATGGCACATGCTCAGTCTACTCATTCATAGACAACACTATAGAATGTATTAGTGGGGCATGGCTGCTGGTTATATAATCACTTTTTAAAGGTTCTTTTTGTTAATAACATATAATTGGTAATATACCAGCATATGGGTTATTAATCCAATAAGAAAATAGTTGGGAATATCACATATATTACAGCCAATAGTTGTAAAATGTTCATCTCACCTATTCCTGCTGATCTTGGAGATTCTGTGAATGTTTCAGTTCTGTTAAATCCTTCATTTCAATTAGCTGACTAGGCTCTTGTATATGCAATGTCTTAGGAAGAAAGGGAGCAGTTTTAGCAAATGTCAAAGAGAAAAAGAAGCAGCACACACTCCGATATAAACTGCAGAAAGTATTCTTCTCATTAGCCATGTGGAGGACATAAAAAATGGAAATATTGTGTAATACATGTTGTATCCAGTTCCTTCTTTACTGATTCTATACTGAAGCAATATTCTTATAAGAATCTTTTAAGATTTATCCTTGGTCTTAATAGAAAACAAAGTGCAGGAGGCACACAGCTCAGCTACGCAGTCAAGAGCCCTCCGCCTCCACATGCCCATTCTGCAGAGAAAACACCAGCCTTCAGTGTATGCGTCACTCTCCCAAACTTCTGAATTCCAGCACATCCGCAGTGTGCTGTGATTTCAGTCCCAACACTGCTCGCCTGCGGATGGTGGTAGCCAGCTCCACAGACGCACCACTTATGAGCGAGAATTGGGTAGCCGTGTCATACATACGTCCCCCTACGGTCGTCTGAATGCGGCCTAAGAAAAGAAGGAACTGGACACAATTTAAGAGCAGAAAAGGGTAATGGTGGGGATTTGTGGGGAAGAAGTGAAGTGACATATTCCCTTTAACATTCTGGAAATGCTCATTCTTAAGATGTATGTACAATCATTACATTGGGCAGCATATTATTTAGCTACCAGCTTACCATATCTAGGACACTGTGTGTACTGCACCTCTTTTTCTGCTTCTCTATATGCATAACAGCATCATGGATAGTCAGGAATAAAAAGTCTGTCTTAATTGATTCATTAAAGAAACCACAACTTTCCAACTGTGCAAGAACATCATCTATGAAATAAGAGTGAGAAGCAAACATCAACACAGATACAATAGAAAGTATTTTATATTTGTATAACTGGTAATGGGTAACAACTTCCAGTGCACTACGTGTGAACCCGCCAACCTTCCAATACAAATGACTTCTAACGATATACCACTGACACTGTGTACTATAAAAACTTCTTCTTTATTAGTAACAAAGCTAAAAAAGCTTAGGAACTAACCAGTAATAGTCCATAACTCCACTCCACAATGTGCAGACACAAGTAACTGGTAATGGGATCAGGTACCAGCATATTCCAGTACCTAATCTGTAATATTTTTGTAATACATATAAGTATGTATGTAATAAGATGGAAACCCCACCCATTCCCTGCGTTGGCACTAGTGAGTATGCCAGCCTGGGGCAGGAACCAGTGGGCCCACTATACCTACCGCACTCCTTATTTGAATTAAAAAACGACAACAAAAACCACCGCACTTACCACCAACTCATGGTCAGTCTACCACAGCTCAGGGTACAAAAGCTGGCGTGGGTATGTCCACCCACCTATGCCATTTGTGCTCGCCTGGGCTGGTGGGAAGAGACTAATGTGTTTGGAAAGAATGAAGAGAGTTCCAGAGGCGTAGAAATATGGGTCAGGTATATAGATAACATATTTGTAATCTGGAGTAGACCTAAAAAAGATTTTGAAGATTTTGTTGGCATCAATCAACTATAACAAATCGGGCTGCGTTAATTTTGAGATCACAAAACAGGACTACTATTTCTAGACGTCCTGATCAGTAAAGAACGATTGGGGGACACGTTTAAAGGAAACCAACTGCTACCATGCCCGGAGAGGGATTCACAAAGTGAGTGACCCCACCCCACCTTGTTCAAATCAAACAAAAATTGTTTGAAACGTTTGTGCTGGTTGGCAGCAGAAATTTGTTGTGTCGCTATGTTTTTAAAGATAATTAATGAAAGTTTCCAGAGGTCATCAGACGGTCAACCAGCCCCCCCCAACAAGTGTCCAAACCAAACTGGTGCCGAGCATCTGCTATGTTTGTGCTGCCTCAATTTGTGTTTGTGCTGCTGTTTTTTGAAAACACTGAACAAAAATTAAAGGTCAAAAGTTGAAGCAGCCCCCACATTAAATGAATCACAGAGACAAAAACTGGTGAGGTCAAACTGTGCTGCACATTTGGCTGGATGTTTGTGACAGCAAAAAAAGTCGGTGGTGCTGCTATCATTTTTAAAGGTTATGTTCAGTGTTTACATAGGTTAAAGGTGTTATGATTTGAACTGGTAAAAAACAAAAAACATAGTGAAAACTTCTGTTTGATCACCCGGGGAGCTAGCAAACACATTGGGCAAAATTTACTTATGATCCGGTCCATTCGCGTTCCAGCGGCGGCTCAACGCTCTGGATTCGGGTCCGGCCGGGATTTAATAAGGTAGTTCTTTCGCCGTCCACAGGTGGCGCTGCTGCGCTGAAAGTAAACTCATCGCGCCGGAAAGGCACCGAGCTGGGAGCGCAGGTGAAGGTAAGCGTTCCTTATGCGACCATTTCGGTTTGTTAAGCGCATGGTTTTCCGAAACGTCGGGTTTCGTTCGGCCACGCCCCCCTTTCCGTCGCGCGCATGTCCAGCGCGAGCGCAATCAAGTCGATGCGTGCGCCCAAAAATTCCCGCAGGGGGCAATTAAGTATCAGAAGCGGCGCAAAACGGAAAATATTAGGGTAACCCGTCGGGAAAACGCGAATCGGCGCCCTTTAATAAAGACCCCCATTGTACTGGATAGAAATGGATCCCTGGTAAAAAGTATGAATAAATAAAAAATGGGTCCATGTTCCTTGTAGATACAATCACAATGCAGTGACCCAAAGCATCTATGGCCAGCCTAAGCGTTATAAGACCAATAGTTTATGACGGTGGAAGAGAGGCAGTTACTATGCTGAAGGCAATAGTATACTTACCCTAACGTAGAACCGCCATCGCAAACGTGTGCTCCATCGTGTGAGACGCGACGTTTCCATTTTGGTCGGACTTCATTCTGACACATCACTTCGGTATCACGGGGCGCACATCATCAGTTTACAATCACACATGGAGACAAGAGGGCGGGCCGAAGCGTGGTTGAGCCGGCCTTTCTATATGGCAGCCATGTCCACTGCCTTACTACTTCAATAAAGAAAGAGAATGGGGAGTACAAACGCTAACAGTTTCTGTGGCAATAGCCACACTAGGCAGTCCCTAGGAGAAAAGATCACCTATCTGGCACTTTATGTCCATTTCACGAGAGCACAACTGAATCAAAACAGGATATTTGTCATCACCGGTTACCAGTGCTCCCGCTATACACTCTGGGCTAAAAGGATATTAGACATTGGCAAGTGGGACTCAATAGAAGTGGACAGACACTCAATTAAAATAGTTTTTGGTTGGTTTGGAGTAGGACTATCAGATACTAAACATATGATATTAATTCCATCCTAGATTTTAAAGGACAAAGGAACTGATAGAGAAATCATTCTTGTATGGTAGAAATCATATCCTCAACAAATAGAACAGTTATAAATACACAGTTATCCATACATATCTCCGTTTTCATTATGAAATTTTCTGTTCCCTATGCACAGCTTACATCCAGATGTACCAAGTTCAGATAAATGATGTCAAGGATAGATTGTCATTCATAACCCTTAGGGCAGTGGTGGCGAACCTATGGCACGGGTGCCAGAGGGCACTCAGAGCCTGTTTGGGCACCTAAGCCATCACACAGAACACGAGTTACCAGGCAGGACTCAAGAATTCATCTACAGTCGCAGGAGAATCAAGAAATGCCACTGTCATTGCTATTTTACAAGCAACACATTGGTGGTTTGGGATACAGGAAGAGTTAGACATATGTGGAAATGGTATAGATTCTTTAGAGCTCTGCTGGCCCCACGTATTTTCCTATAGGGGGGGCCCTCATGGGAAGCTACAATGACAGTCCAAATTTTTCCTCAATTTATCTGTATTGCTGTCTGATATATGATTGAAATCGTGGTAGAACAGGTAGCAATAAATTACTTTCTTTAATTGTGTGGCACTTTGCAATAATAGTGGGTTTTGGTGTAGTTTGGGCACTTGATCTCTAAAAGGTTCGCCACACTGCTTAGGGGATACGTTTGAATCTAAAATATCCATTTAGTTTCTCTCTGTAGAATCAGGTGGCCCATTCCCTGCCCCTTGGGCTTGGATTTACCACATCAATGCCAAAACTGATGCTATTGATGTTACCAGCATGGCATTGATTGATATGTATGAACAGGGCTGTCACGGTTATGGGTAATATCCCCCAGATGTGCCCCAATCAATCGTCTCAGTTTCCAGTTTAGTCTTCCCAACTTACTCACATGTTGTCAGTAATGAACGAACGTATGGAATAAGCTCCTCCCTGTAACGATAGATGTAAAACTCTGCATGTCTTTATTACAGGAAACTGCAACCTGAATGAACACAAAATTAAAGGTCAAAAGTTCAAGCCGCCCCCCCCCCACATACCGAATTGAACAATGGGTAAACTGGAATGGATGCTAGACAGGAAGCTGTCAGTAGCCGGTACCCTTTAAATACTCTCAGTCTAGGACTATTCGGCTGCTACAGAAGTGGACTATGCCACTGTTAATCCACACCACTGCCCACTGTCGGTTTTACTGCAGCACCAATATACATCAGTTTATATGATTCCCCTGATGAAAGTTCCACTGTTGGTGGCACTAGAAACGCGTCGGGAACACTGTTACAATTGGACCCAGAGGGTGTACTAGGGTATTCCTACCAATAGGGATAGCCTGGGCCTGCCTTGTTAGGACAGGGGCAAGGTTCGGGATATGAGGGGGAGTGGAGTTTAGGGCATACTAGGGGCAGTGTGTCTATCTTTTTCCTGACCTAGATGTGCCGATAACCTGCCAGCAACAGCCCTCTTCATCACAACTCGCAGGATGGGTGAGACCTGAGTGACACTATATAATAATACTTAGAGTTCATATATTTGGTGCTGTTTGTGTTTGCATTAAGGACTCTGATGGTCACTGTGTCCTTGATATCCTGACCATGATTGTTGGTTGTGGTAGTGTGGGATGAGGATGAACACTGTTTTTCATTGTAGTTTTTAATCTAATTATTAAAAGTTAGTTATATGCCCATATAGAGATAATATATATAATTGGGTTGTGGTTATCTGGGTGAGCACATCTATTGTTCTTGTGGTAGTAAGTGTCAGCCCCTGGGTTTACATACAATGGGTCTGTGGTTTGTTCTTAAGTTGAATTGTATGGTAATCGGAACTGTTATATTCTTATATTGTAACCCAGCCAGATCTTTTTTTGAGTCTCTGTGACATTGTTTTAAAATGTTGGGTTGTCATTAGAATCGGGATTAACATAACAGCTTCATTACAGACACATTTGATAAGGTTACAGCTGTTGTAGCTAGACTAAGTACAGTAAATTACACAATATCCAGAGGTCCCGTTTGTAACTAGCTGGTCGCATGTAAGTCGAGTGTTAGCCTAAGTAGGGGAACCGCCTGTACATGATATAAGGTCTAATTCATTGTCAACTTGGGCAGAACAAACACAAAGATCTTTTCGGTACCCAATACAAATCACTGTGCAGGAAGGAGTAGAGGAAGAAACTTTACTATTTGTCATGGCAACTTTTTTAAGTTGTCAAAATAGCAAATAAGTAGATGCTCTTTGTACTTCCTTCTAAGTTACAGTAATTGTACAATGACTTTGTAATATTGAATTATGAAATACAGACAGTGAAATACTTGGACAGCTAATTAATGTTTGTATTTACAGCATGATTGACCATACCATTATACTTGTATGTATACACTCTAATCAATCTCTGAAATCTGTAAATAGTCTGCAAAAAACAAGATGACAATTTTACATTACAATAATTTCAAGCTGAACTTAAACACCTTGTAATATTTTATTTATTGGAAGGATAATACTATGCAATGTATATAAAGTGATTCTAAAACGGTGTCATCATTTCTTGTTATCTATTTACATTGGAAAGAGTTATTTTACTTATCAGGAACAGGTTTTTTATTTGTATTATAAAAGTATAAAAATGTATAATATAAAAAATTAATAATAAAATTTTTTAATTTCCCCTAGAACACTATAGTAAAGATCTAAATGTCCATTCTATTGAAACAATAAACAATTTACCCAATATGATGAAACCCATACAAAAAAAAAACCTTATTAAACCTGCCCCTTTTTACTATTTTGCCTCCACTAAAATGAGATTTCAAAGTTAATCAAAGATATTAACCAATTAAAAATGGGCAACGCCACCACTGCTACAATGCCCCTACTCAGGTGGGAAAGTAGTCAACCTACTGACGCGGCATCCTAAGGGTCAATACCTAAGACTAAAACAGAACTGCATCATCATAAGGGGAGTTCAAGAAACAAGGCATCTGATTTAGGTGTAGATTCTTAGAGAAGGGGATTACCGGATAGGACTTCTCAGATCTGCCTGTAATCCAGGAAAGGTGAAAGTTTTCCAACTAGGGAGAGCAATAAAATGAAACCACTACAGTGGTGATCTGGGTTCCATTAGACAGATTCAACTGGGACACTTGGCCAATTTTGTGTATGGACCCAGATTGGCAGGATTAATAGTCCCAAACCACACAGGGGGGTGACAGTACAGGACGGATGTCACTGCAAGATTGCTTGGTACAGTCACTTTGTAGGCCACTGTACAGGGACACCTGGTTGACCCATGTGTGAAGGCAGTTACAGAGTAGCGGTCTGTTGCATTTCTCTTAATTAGAGACACTGCAAGAGTTTTACATCTATAGTTACAGGAGTGACTTATTCCAATTCGTTCATTAACTGACAACGGTGACGCCCCGTGCATGACATATCACATCAAGCCTGCTGGTAACATCAAAGTTAAGGTTTATGGGCGGGGAATGGGACCGCTTTTTTTCTGAAAAGAGAGAAGAGAACTAAATGGATAGTTTAGATGAGATACAGTATCCAACAGTATAGAGCCGTGATGGCAACCTTTTAGCGTCGAGTGCCCAAACGACAACCCAAACCCCCCAAATTATTTTGAGGTGCCCAACCAAAAGTAAAGCAGTAACGTATGGCTCCTCTTCAATCACTGTGAATCATTATGCCTCTGAGACAAGAGATGGAAAAAATTGCATCATTTAGCTTTCCTGCCATTTCCCCTCTGATACAGAGAATTTTGGGGCCAGCGAATATCCTCGAGAATTTGGTCCTGTCTATACATCCCCTTGTACAGTACCAATAGCAAAGTATATATACTTTAATATATGACTGAAAGCAGATCTTTTAAGTTGCTTTGAACCTGTCTGGTGTGCTAGGTCGATTGGCCCGGGTTTGCCCACAGAAGGGCTCTGAGTGCCGCCTCTGGCACCCGTGCCATAGGTTCGCCACCACTGCCCTAAGGGTTTGAATGACAATCTATCCTTTACATAATTTATCTGAACTTGCAAGCCCCTCCCCTTGCAGGATGAAGCTATACACAGAGTTCCTGCCGGAACATACTGAGGATGCAAAGCTAAAGGCAGATATTCTTAATTGGGGGAGAAGGGGTGGGAGAGGGACAGCGATCAAGGCAGTGTCCTTGTGGAATAGCAGAGATGATGTCTTGTGTGTAATGGGCATTTCATGGAATTCATATCTTATCTGTCCTCATCTCTGTTTGCTATGGGTCAATACTATGACAATGTTCCGAGCTAATACAAGTGTATATAATTGTACCCTGATAATTTACCATTTGTCAGCTACACAGAACTAGTATGATCATAATGGGGTGTTTTTTCAAGTGTCATAAGTCAGATCCATATTTCAAGTTGCCCATGTGCACCAATCACCATCTGAGTGCTTTTCATTTTACCATTGGCTCATGAATATTTAAAGGGGGGAGTTTGATTGGTTGCATGGGCAACTGAAATATTTGACTTCGGCCCCAGTGTCTGGCTTAGAGAGTCACCGCCCACATTCTGGAAAATTTGCCTGACCAGCCTAGGAGTGGATAGGACTAGAACAGCAATAAACGTGGAAAATTGTAAGTAAGGGTTAACAAATATCGTTATTGTCTTAAAACATCACTAGGGGATAAAATATGAGATTTTCTTTCATTGGAAAAACCCTTTTTAGCACAGCTTCAATAACATAAATTTAGTATCTCCATGCTAATAATGACACGTACCGCCGTGTCTTGTCCCTTTGATCCATTGCCTCGGATTGCAGGAGCACCAATGTACCCCTCACATGGTGGCGCTGCCCTGGTCGCCGGCCTGCACTCACCTCTCCACGCTCGCTCGTCCCATATAGGCTTGGCTTGCATCCTTACTCCCTAATGCGCGACGTGCCAGCACTCCTGCAATTAAGTGCAGCGACACCCTGATGGGTGCTGCCACCTTCGCGGGTTGCTACAATCGGCTGCTTTTCCATCACTCCCCGTTCGGATCTTCAAGCCTTGTGTGAAGGAACAGCCCCATGTGAGTTCCTCGTTCCAGTTCCCATTGTGCCAAACAGGTCCGTGCTCCAGTTTCCCATGTTCCTGCCTCCTGAAGTTCCGAGTTTGCTATGTTCCCGTCTCCTCTGCTTGACCTCCCTCTTGCTGACCCTGGATTGGACTTGCACCTTGCTGCCTGCCTTGACTGCCCCGCTTGAGCCTGACACGAAGCGTCACCTGCAAAAGGTACCTAACCTTGGCTGCACTGTGGGCTAGTATCGTACTGTGGAACGACCTGGTGCACGCACGACTCAGCAAGACCCATTACGTTCTTCTGCGGCGCTCTGTGTGAGCGGCATCTGGTGCCACTTAGATTCCGGTCCAGTGTTGGCTGTACACCCCGTGTGGTCCAGAGGGTTCCACTGATCTGACACCTATGACAGACCCAGCATAAAGGGGTATGTGTTATTTGGATAGTTAAAGCTTGTTAAACAAAGCCTGGAGAAAATTAAGTTATCTGCTTTTACAGGATTATTTTTAAAGCCAGCTTCCCAGTAGATTACATGGGAATAGTAAAGGTGTCAAAATGCAGGTACAATTTGTTTGTACTGCGATAGGAAGCTCTCAATGTTTTGTCACATGATTATAAAAAGTTTATGGCTTTGGAAGGGGACAAAAAAAAAATACAAAAAAAAGGTAAATGTTATTGGTACAATGGGAAAGGTTATTCTTGTCACAGTTAGTCTTATTGTAGGCAATAGTCAACTGACTATACAATCTTATATGTCACAGACCTTAACCTACCTCAGGAATGAAGAGGGAGAAATGACCTCAATCAAATAATGCTTAAAATCTGCCGGCATAATAACAACAAATTACAGAGTCATTATAAAGGTATCCAATCCAAAACATCCTAAATGACAATAATTTGTCCTTTCACAGATCCGTCCTTATTGAGGCAACAGTTGCATGAACATATTTTTATTACAGTTGCACAATACTTTCAAGATCAACATTGTTCCTTGGTAGTGATAGATGAAGACCGTTCACTAACAGTATTGGCTCTTCCCTTTTACTACCCCTTTAGACAATCAACACAACCACATCGAGGAAGCTACTTTCTCAAAATCCAAAATTGATACTGTGTATGGAAACCAAACGGAATAGATACATGTCAGGGAACTACTGCATTCCAGTCTCAGGCATATTAATGTAATTTGCTATTCTTTTTTCATATCATCATCCATTATCATCTGATTCTGTAATCATCATCAGTGGACTGGTTTCTTTGATACCATTCTAAACTGAACTACATATAAAGTCTAAACAGGAATCACTTAAAGGGAAATCTACCATCAGATCAAGCATTGATAAACCAGGAGACTTACTCAGAGACCCAGCTCTTTGACATTGTTATATTTGGTACTCCAACTTTTAAAAATTATGCTAATGAGCCACAAGGTCCAGAGGGCCATTACCAGAGCCCCTCAAATCTTGCAGCTTCACAGGCTGTTACACTGTGAGCTAGTACTTCCCCTTCCCTGTTGATATAACAGAAGAGGAGGGAGAAAGTGTTAACGCCTTGTGAAGCTACGCTCACGGAGGGATCTCTTGTACACCCTCGCAGAACAATGTTAGGCTCATTCATATGATTTTAAAAGTAATAGTGGTCATGAGATAACAAAATTAACAAGATCACCACAGTCGGGAGTCCTGGTATCATGGGATGTAGCCCATGAAAACACATTTAGGCACCAATCGTGTATTCACATTAAGAAAATCTCCTACTCCACCAGTCTGTGCTGTCCTACATTTTTTTTTTTATATATTCTTGCTCTATGAGTAAGTGTCCCTCGTTATCAGTGACTTGATTGTGAGAGATTTCCTTTATGCTTGCTAAGGATGAAAATGAGGGTAGTATAAATAGAGAATTATACAGTCATTAGATATCACAGTAGTTTAGCCTCTGGCACATTACATTACCTCATTGCTGCTACTTTGTTTTCTTGAGAAGTTTGTTTAATCTTTCGTGAGCATTTAATCTTTGTTTTAAAAACTTTAACAGCATCAACCAACCTGTGGGGCAGAATTATTACCATTTCTCAAGTGCCTTATTTCAATAAAAGGAGTAAATCTTAACCACGTTTTGTAAATAATTTTTTAATTATTTGAATCTAAATTATACTCACACGCAATTTAATTCCTTCTTTCAGACTTTCAATTGCACATAGAATATAGGACTGGATGAAGATGATTTATCCCTCTGGTTCATTCACCTGAGCAAAAAATCATCCGTTATCAGTAGCAAGGTTCGTTTATGGAAAACAAAAGCTTTCTCTATTGTAAGGTTTGTAGTGAAATTTCACGTAAGATTTTTATTCACCATAAGTAATGTTTTGGACTACAAAGGAGCTTTGTCCAAGCTAGAGTGCATACAAAACATGACCTAAAAATTCGTGTGAAACCAAAAATATTTATGAACAGTATGTATGACTTGTATCAAAAATACGATAAAATCAGGAATGTCAAGTATAACCAATTCACATCATTATTGTACATGAATTAGTGAGAGATATACCGTCTAAGGCTCAATAACACACCATGTATGGGGGACGTATATACAGCCGAATATGTACGCCGATTATACGTCCCCCATACCAACACTTGCTATAGGCTCACGCCTGTTCGGGAGCGTGTACGTTGCAGCATTGTCCTCTCCGTAGCCCGGAAAAGATAGGACATATCCTATCTTTTCCCGTGATACGGCGCCGGCGCTGTATCTTCCTATCATGTGGAGAGGGCAGGGGTGAGCAGCCTCTCATCCTCTGTCCTCTCTGCAGCGCCGCTGTATTAGTTTAACATACAGGTAGTATATTGGCCCATTCATTTCATGTGATATGGCCCTACATTTACATGGCAGTGATGCCCCACCGTTTCTGACCGTGCCGTAAAGTGAGTCGTAAAAAAATATAGGTCATTTTCTAATTTTCCATAAAAAACATCTTTCATTCCGTACAGACCTAGAGTCAATGGGATGGAAAAAACAAGCTAAAATAGTGGATACAGTTGACCGATGCTGCTGGTGATATACTAACCTCCAGTATAAAGAACAGTAGAGTGCATTCCTGTCAGTCAGTATCCATCATTTACTAGCCCCACCGTATTAAGACGGATAGGTGACATACGATAAAATCGTCAGCTATATACAGATCATAGGATTCATACAGAATGGAAATACAGAACTGGAGAAATCACACTAACTCCTAGCCTAAGCCTCATTACACACCAGTCTGTGTGGGATCTATATGCGGTGCAATTTGCGGGCGCATATACATCCCATAGACGGCTATGGCAGCCCGGCAGCGGATGGGTTGCCACACGTGTGGCACCGTTTCGCGTCGAGACCAGGAAAAGATAGAGAATGCATTTTCTATAGTAGGGGGGAGGGTCACCTCCCTCGTCCAGCGCACAGCGGTAGGTCCCAACCCCGGGCGCATACTGCCTGTGATGAACCCTTAATGGGTACAAAACAAGCACATGGAGTGAAACGGACCATAGTAAACTTTGCATTGCAGTTGTATGTCGGCCTCCCTCAAAGGCTCGATGCATGTAAGATTCAAGCAGTCTCACACTACTACAGTTACATTGATCCACCAACTATATGTATTTGGTTGGAGTCGTGTGTACTATAGTTGGAGTCAGCTATACTTATCCACATGAGAGACATGTTGTTTTGATTTTGGGTGCTTCGCTACCAGTGATAATGATTCCAACCCATGATGCTTCTTTTTATCATGTTGTGTCAATAGTGGTTTACTGTATAGTGTGCCATGGGGAATGGCTGCACCAACAAACATTTTCTTAACCAAATGTGCCTCGCGTACCCATATCAAACCACACTCATAATGCCCCCCTTTTCCGTGTAGCTCCCTCATATATGCCATTTTTCTGTAGCCACATCTTATAGTACCTACCTTTTCTGTTGTCTTTCTTGCATCAGAACAGGGCATTTTAATACCCTTTTTTTCTTCAGCCCCCCCCACCTATAATGTTCATACCCTCTTTGGTCCTTCCCCATTTATGCACCCAATCTGCTTTTCACGGTGGGAAAATATATTTATCTTGTGCTAGAGAAAAAAGAAAAATTCCTTCGGCACCAGTCATGAGATGCGTGCAGTAAAAGGAAAACTTGTCATAAAGAAGCAGTGAAAAAAACATTAGATAATGTTAATGTGGGACCGGACCAACGCTATTTTCTCCAGGCGAGCACAGATAATTGACACCTGACAGAGCTCAGCACCATGACGTGAGAAACCTTATTTTTGTTCCTTTTTTGCATAATTCTTTCCTTTTCCTGCTCCCGGAAAGCACAGGAAGTCATTAAAGCCGGGTGGGGGCTGCTGCAGGAGACGTAAGAACTGTTCTGGCTCAGGAGGGTGGTGCAAGGTGAGTAGAAGCATTTTTTTTCAACAAAGATTCTTTGGCCACCACATGGCAGTTTGGGGATCACTGGCCTGTATCAGTACTGATATTTACAATAGTTTTCATACAAGTTACAAACATGTTGATAAGTTTTTTGTCTCACTGAAAGATGTAATGTTTAATGAGGTCAAGGAAATTATTTAGATACCAAAAAACTGTAATGAGGTCAAAGTAAATTATTTATATACCTAAAAACAATAGCTTGGCATCAGACAATATAATTGTAAAGACAGTTTTTACTGAATTTTAAAGAAGGATGGTTATGCCACACTAATTTGATGGTGGTTTTCATTAAAGAGAATGTCCTTTATAAAATTAACCATTTATAATTTTTCCAATTTAATTTGCAAATGATGCGTAATTTTAAATAGCAGGCAAAGCACATGGCACTACAACAATAAGAAAAATGCCTAACAGTTTAATAAAACGTACCAAAACCCAAACGGGTTTCCATACATACATATTGTATTCTTTAGACTTTGTAATTCTGTACTCAGACATTCCAGAGAGAGAACTGTATTTTGGACTGAAAAGAGACAAAATATTGAAATTTTAATAAATGTTTAATAACAAACAAGATTAGGTTAAAATCAAACTGACAGTATCACACAGGTCACATCATTATCGGCTTTATGATGCCCGTCTTTTCTATCAGCAAAATACAAGGCACAGTTCTCTTGTTTGTTGGGACTGTCATACTCGATACAGGACACGCAGAAGGACAGTAGAAGCCCAAAAAGAAGCCAACCAAACATCCCAAATCAATGTCCACAAGCAGAGATGCAAACACATGTGAAAAGCCACATAGCCTGGAATGAAAATATACATATAACCTAATAATTATAGGTTCTGTTGTGCCAGGACCTTCAACCGTCAAACACATATAATAGGGTGCTTATTGTTTTGAGACTTTAAGGACAATCTACCATGTGCTTTATGCATCATGGCATTAGCCGTATATACTCGAGTATAAGCCGAGGTTGTTGCGCACAATTGTTTGTGCTGTAAAATTCGCCACTTGGCTATCCTCGGGGATATAAAAAAAAATCAGTCTACACATTCTCTGACGGCCAGCACTTCGCTTCCATTATCATATCCCGGCGGGTCCGCCGGCAGCTCCGTCTGCAGAGCTCCATCTTCTTCTTCGGGTCGGCACTAGGAACGCGGAATCTTCTATACTCCACGGCCCAAACGGCACCAACTGTGAAGTCAGCAACTGTATGTCACAGTGTGTCCGGCCGGGCGTGTGTACAGAGCTGTCGTAGTCCTACGCCGCCCAAAGAAGAAGAGGCCCGCAGACGGAGACTGGCCTGCGGACATAGCGAATCGAGCTGCCCAGCGCGCTAATTGTGAGTACTGAGTTTTATTCTGTTTAAGGGCTTGCAGGCTATTAACTACTGTGGGCTGGCTTTAAAACGGGGGTGGCTGCTGATATACAACGGTGTGTGGGGGTCTGGCTGGCTGTATTACAACGGGGGGTTGCAGGCTGTATACACAACGTGGGCTGGCAGGCTGTATACAACGGGGGCTGGCAGGCTTGTATAACAACATGGGGCTGGCAACTGTATACCAACAGGGGGTGGCATGACTGTATACAACTGGGGGCTGGCAGGCTGTATTACACTGGGGGCTGCAGGCTGATATACAACGGGGCTGGCAGGCTGTATACACTGGTGCAAATGGGCTGCTATAGCAGGTTAACACTGGGGGCGAGCAGGCTGTAACAAAAGGGGGCTGGCAGGCTGTACATCAACGGGGCTGCAGGGCTGTTAACAAACAGGGGGCTGAGGCTGTAATACACAGGTGGCTGGCAGGCTGTATACAACAGGGCGGGTCTGGCGCTGTATATCAACAGGGGGCTGTCTGGCTGTATACTACATGGAGCTGCAGGCTGTATTAATAACGGGGGCGGCAGGCTTAATACGGGGAGGGCTGCGCCAACTGGCATTTCCCACTCCTGTCTATAATTCAAGTCAATAGGTTTTTCCAGTTTTTTTGTGTTAAAATTAGGGTCTGCTCTGTATACTCAGTCGGGCTTATACTGCGAATATACAGTAAGTGAGAATGCTGTAGCTACACTGATGCAGAAACATTTTGTCAATCTATGAACTGGAAAAGGTTGTCTTGCCCAGCATAAGCCGAGGAATACGTCCATACTGTGTTATCCCTGACAGGCCGAATAATCAATCGCTGCACCCATCCCCCACCTGCTGTGTGTTAGGTCATCCACCTCAGGGGATAGTTCTTTCTGAACAGTGCAGGCGGCACATTTATGCACAAACAATCTGCGCCCAGCTTCCAAGGTCCTGAATTTTATAATTGTTTTGTTGAGAAAAAACTCACTCGGACAGAGGATCAAGCATTAATGTTTTCTACTCTCGTGTAGCTCACAGCATTCCTCAGAGGTAGTTTGGTTCCAATGCATGGAAATAAACTGATAGATTCCTTTAAGGATTAATGTACATCTGCATATAAGGGCTTCCATATAACAATCGCTAATAACACTTTCCATTGTCGCTGGTTAGCATAGTCTTTTACTACGTCCAATATTATTCTACCAGTTATTTACTTACATAAATTGTATACAAAAATACTGACTGGGCAAAAGATTCAAGAACATTGTACGTGAACAAAAAAGAAGATTGTGTTGAAAATTTTGTTTGATTACACCAAGTACACCATTTTCTAATAATAATGTAAGTCAACAGGGACTGAAGCAGCCTTTCACTTACATTCTGCCTATTTCTATTGTCCATGGTTACTTAACTACTGACAACAGGAGCGATAGCAGCTTCAACTGGCCCGCTGTGACATCAATTCAGCCGATAGGGGGTTGTGATCAGTTTGCCTGTAAAAGCATGGATCTGCTCCGAGGACGCCAGTGTTGACATTCCTGCAAAAAACCTGCAGTAAAAGGATCTCCACATTGATTCTGAAAAAATACATTGGTGCATGAATTATCTACCAGTGTGTGCTGGGTGACTCTCATGTATCTGCTAAGAAATATGGATATCGACGCTTTGTCCAGTCATTGTGCACTTACGTAAAGCATAGCAAATATAGAAGTATACTTCACGCAGTCATACAAATGATTTTCTAGACGTCAACCCAGACAGCATTGAATAAATTGTCTGAACATTATTTTTGTTCTGACAGTAAAAAAACCTATGACCATCAAAATATGGAGCTTGTTGTCTCCTAGTGTTAATCCTTTAGTGTGTTACCACATCATGTGTTAGACTGACATATTTTTAAACAGTATTTAAGATCTGTCCCACTGGCCAGATTCGTAAAATATCATCGTTTCGATATATAATCAATACTCTGAGAAGACAATGATACTTACAGTATCCCATTTGCTTTGTCTCCATAAACGGTGAACATCTACTACTTGCCATGAACAGTCCTTAAGATTAGAATGAACTATGGCGCTAAGATGACGTGTAAGAAAAAGAACTGTTTAGAAAATAAATTTACTGATATTTTTAAAATAAAAATATTAGGGGGATATTTTTTATAGTGACTGATTAGCAGAACAAAGTCCTGATTTAGCTACAGGTAGAACTGTGCTAGTAGGTGCATAGTATCAAATGTTGGTAGAGGGTCAAACAGGACCAGGAACCACAGGAGAACAACTAAGTAAAGACCGCTCAGCTCTCTGTGGTAGGTAAAGCTTGTTACGCAGATCACCCTTCCATCAATTCTGCAATTCTCTGGTGCCAAGTGGGTGCTAAAGTTACCAATTTGTTTTTTCAATGGGAGTCACCACTATCTATAGTTGATCTGTCCTTAAGCAGCTAGCAATATCTCGAAGCTGTAAAAAACCCTCTTAATCTTTTCTTAGAGTACAAAGGTGGATGTGTGGGTGATCATATGTTTTATTTTAAACTCAACAGCGACATACAAATGGTGTTTTGGTTAACAGTGGTTCCTCATCAAACATTATATTGTAGTTCTGGGTACCAAGCCATATTGCGGTGTCTAGGTTCAGTTAGCCCAGTACGTCACATACACAGTCCTCATATACATGCTCTACCTTCGGCATAAACATCTTATTAAGAGGTCAAGAGGTGGGTGCGTCCACTTTACACAGTAGGTGCCTATATACAATGGGGGAATTATCAGATATCCATCAGTTTTCTGGGAGACAATGCATTTATAACCCCCCTTATACTGCCAATTTTCCAGTATTATGAAAACGGCAAAGTTATTGCTGAAATCCCTCCCCTTTCAGACCTGCTCTATATCCTGGAAAATTCATGAGGCAACTCTCGGATCTACGAGTTGCCAGTGCCTCTTTTGTAGTTATGCAGCGCACCAAGAGGAGGCACATAAGAGATGTGCTCAAAACACCAGTCTAAATATTCCAGCTGTGTTAGCCTGCACAGATTGCGACAGTATCCAATCACCTGAGTTGGGCTTCATGTGTCTAAACATTATCTATTAAACATTGCCAAATTCAGTCCTCTTTTTAAAAAAATGTTTAAGTCATTACCATCTTTAAGTAAAAATAACTGATATCTACATATGTAATTGATATTTTACTACATATGCTTAGTTCATCTATCTATCACTTATTACGTCATTTACCTTCTGGACGGGGCTCAGGTTTTTTCCAACTGACAGCAGGGAAACCATGATACTGCAGCGTGATATACCAGCATCTGAAGAAAATGGAGATATCTATTAAATAACAATGGTTATAAAGGGTACCACATTTTACAAATACGGATTGTGATGGTTCTTAGAGCCCTAGTAACTGACATCCTTGTTTTAGATAAAATTTTTCCTCTCAAATCTCCATAAAATAAACTTTATATCTATATACCTGCATCGGAGTGGGCAATATCCTGCTCAGCCAGACCCACCAACCCCCCCCT
Organism: Engystomops pustulosus; assembly: GCA_019512145.1. NCBI lineage: Eukaryota > Metazoa > Chordata > Amphibia > Anura > Leptodactylidae > Engystomops > Engystomops pustulosus. The sequence goes on along the minus strand of CM033644.1, from coordinate 103,742,440 downwards.
CACTACATCCCTTGGTCCACATGCCATTTCTCAGAATGTCGTGTACCCGGGTGAGTGTCATCCAAGGTCCTTTACCACATTACATTTCAAATGACCTATGTGTATCTGATCAAATGCATTACGATCACACCATGCCTCATGGACCTTCCTATCCTCCCACTTTGCGCCATAGCGCATGCTGTGATTTATGTGATCAGATATACACGGGGGAACGTTTCAAATGTAACAGACCCTGGTTACATGATATGAAGTGCCCAATTATGTAATAGAGCTTCTCTCGTCATCTTCCATAAGCAAGATGTCCTAGAAGTGACCGGTCACTCAGAACACGAAGGGCAGGCAGGCAGTGGAACATTGCCTATCCAGAACCCATTGCTATCACTGGACTTCACCTGCAGCCATTGTGTAGTACTTAGTGTTGAATGTGGATCTGCTTTGCTGGGTTCTCTTCAACATGTGATCTTCACATTTGTTTAAAATTAAAATGCAGTTGTAATTTTGAATTTTTTTGACTAAATGAATATCTTTCATAACTATCTATACATTCACAATGGATAAAATGCCAATTTGCAATGGCAAAATTTGATAACCATGCTCGGAACATCAGCAATACCCATACATGGGGTGAACTGCTGTATGTGCACATGGGCTTCATTGGAGGGTCAATATGTTATGTACAGAGTTTACTATATTTTCTGGGTATAAGAAAATCATGATTCTTGTTTTTGATTTTAAAGCATCTTTTTGTTTATTCATGTACGTGAAAAATAATGTTTCTGTTATTCTAATGGGTTCACTATGATTTGACAAAACTTAATTATGTTAGTTTTTTTTTACTGAAAAACACAAAACTGGAAGAAAATCATTGTTTTCCGCACTAACGTTTTTTTTTCATGGGCAGAACTGAAAATCAAAATTTACGGGACGAGGAGGGAGGTCTTACACACCTTCTCTTAAATAAGCGAGGTGTCCTTGTGATTTGTGTATTTTATTAGTTTTTAATATGTAATGAAGTGTTTTGGAGACTTCTTTTATATAAAACTTTTTTATTCACTTAATCTTTCACTTTTTCACAGTTTGACTTGAACAAAAATTAAATATGCTTGTTTAGAGTACTACAATGCATACTAATGTATTAAATTTTGTAGTGTACTGTACTGAAACAGGCTTGACCGGGCGCGTGTAATGGTGTTGTTGACTTCATACAGTCAAATTCGAGGAAATGCACGTTACGCTCCAGACTAACTACACAGATCCCCACCCACACCACTTTTTGCATCAAGTTGGTTGCATTATTCCCCCCTCCTGAGATACTGCATATAAGTATATACGTAGTGGCAAAGTAAGGTCTGAATCCATACTAAACACAAAACTACCCAATAATACTGCTAATTGAAATAACGCGCACTTCATCTATGAAAAGCATGCTGTCTGAAAGTTCTAGATCACTAAATTAATAATGACAATATAAAAACACTTAGAAAATGACATGTTTGTAATTCTCACCTGGTTTTCCCTCCATTCACTTTTTGGACGCAGGAACGAGACCAATTGCGTGGGCACAAAAACGAAGCGAAGCAGCAACACAAATATCGACTGACCCAAATGCAATGAATTCTTGTAAGAAAACAAGTTGATATCAAATATTATCAAACCATTACTACTACTCTATTAACTTATTTATTTGATATGGCCGTTAAACTTTACCTGAATTTCCATCAACTGCATAATTATATTTTATGGGCATACACTTTTCCCAGAGAAAACAGCAAGGGCAATGCCAGAATTCAATAGAGAATTGCTGGCACAAATTTGTGGAAAGAGGCTGACGTCAGTGCCACCGGGGTTATGAGTTAATTTTAAAATATAGAAAATAATGTTTAGACGTCTCATCCAGGACACCACATTGACAGTAAGCAAAGTTTAAGTGTTTGGTAGTCATCACCTTACAGTGTACTATGTCATGCCATTCGTACCTTTGTGTGGTTCTAGGAGAGCAATAGTTTTAATATACTTATAGGGTACGTAGCATCTCGAATCTGTTGCAAATTCCAACACAAGACAGACATCTCAGCCAGAAGCCAGTGGAACCATTGTAAACTAGTGGGTCACTGACGCTCGGTGATAATCCGTGCTGTGGTCCAATTTTATAGGAATACACATGTGAAAATGACTTAGATCTATGTTTTACTCACCCACTTGGGACATTCTTCACAATGGCTGCATTAGTAAGTCTCTTCACAGGGGATACCCATATGATATTCCTGTGCAACTCTTGCCTAGAGCTTAAAAAAGGGGAAGAAAATACTTACGGCTACATGCGGGAAACAATGTAATTCTCTCTGTCCACAACTTTTAGACGCATAATAAATTTGTCCAATGTTTTTGAAAATGCCAAAATCATAAATCCTAAGTTCCTTAAATATTTACCATTAGGAGAGTAGCTGTTCTGTATGTATTCAATATCTTTTATCTCTATTTTTTTTAGTGTCACATCTACAACATTTCCATCATTCCACTAGAGATCAGCGTTATACTCCATCTATACACAGAATAATATGCCTAGCTCTTGTTTCCTGAAAATAAACCTCTTCAACAAAAGGGAATTATTTGGTTTGTTTTGATTGCCTGCTTTTCCACCATTTTATATAACACATAAAATTTGAATACCAGTGCTGATTAAAAACCAGTCGGCAGTTTCGCAATGTTAGTCAATGAAAATCATCAAGTGAAAAATATGAAAAGTTGTTTTTTAGACTAAAGTGAAGAATTTAAACATTTCTAAGAATTAGACTAAAGTGGAAGAATTTACAACATTACTTAAAGACAAGGAAAATGGTGCAAACTTTTTTGAACAATGTACAGTAAGTTTCACAGGCCATAATAAAGTATAATTTGTTCCCACAAATAACAAGTTCCTCACCAGCGCTGTAAATGGGGTAATTACAAACGGGCCATTGAGAATTTTCAAACTACTGTATTTTTGGACTCTAAACCACTTTTGCAAGCAAAAACAATCTTGTCAAAAAAGTCCCTGCTTAATAAAACCAAGTCGGAGGATCCAGCACTCCCCGACCCCTCCTGCCCGATGCAATGAGAATCGGATTGATGCCCGAAATAGCGCTTCAATTCCGATTCTACCCAGAGAGGAGGCTTTTGTGAGGACCTACAGGACCTGCGGTGATGTCAGAAGCATGTGACTGATCACATGCTTCTTAAAGCCAACCCACAATGTCTGATGCTGACGAGATAGGGACGTGCTCGCTGGGACAGGTAAGAAGAAAGAGGATGGGGACGGGTTCTGTATGGTGTAGTCTCCCAGTGTGTTCCTTATAGTGTGTATAGTAGAGCTGTGTGTGTATGTCTCTGTTAGTAACTTACCAGTGTGTTTCATATCGTGTTAAGTAAGGCTGTTTGTGTTTCATTTGTGTACGTGATTCCAGTGTGTTCTTATATGTGGTATAGTAAGAGCTGTGTGTTATTCAGTGTGTATAGTACTTCCCAGGTGTTTCAATATATGTGTATAGTGGACTGTCGTGTTGTCTTCATTGTTGTGTACTCCCGTTGTTTCCTTATGTGTATAGTGATGTGTGTGTGTTCATGGTAGAGTCAGTTCCAGAGTGTTCCTTATTTGTGCATAGCAGAGCTGTGTTATCATGTGTTAGAGTACTTTCCAGAGTGGTTCCTTCATGTTTGTATAGTAGAGCTGTGTGGTGTATTATGGTATAGTACTTCCCAGAGTGTTACTATGTGCGTATAGTAGAGCTGTGTAGTATGTCTGTGTGTGTTACTTCCCAGTAGTGTTCCTTATATGTGTTGGTAGAGCTGGTAGGATTCATTAGGTGTGTAGTAACTCCCACAGTGTGTTCCTATATGTGTGATATTGGAATTACTATACACATGAATAGATACACAGCACTAGCTACCCATATAGAGGAACACTCGGGGAAGTACTATACCATGAATACAATCAAAGCACTGTGTTACTATACATGTTATGCTAGAGCTGTGTATTATTATGTGTAGATAGTTCCCTGTGCCTTATAGTGTATAGTAGAGTGTGGTGTAGATGTTAGGTTAAGAACCTTCCCAGAGTGTTCCTTAATTGTATGAGTGAGCTCGTATGTATTCATGTGTATAGTAGGACCCGGTCAGTATTGTGTATATGTTGCAGTGCTCTACTGTGACAGTAGTTGAACATGTACTGCAGCAGTGGTTTGGAGTGATGTTCCTAGTTCTGTTGGTTGTGTTTAGCTGGATCGTGTGTTGTAATGTATGGATGAAGCAGGGAGCTGTGTGTTACAATAGTATGGATGAGCCAGCTGTGTTGTGCTGTCTTTAGTGCGCCAACACGATATTTTAATTGGTTAGATATATTTTTCCTTTTTTGGGAGCCTTAATCTGGGGTGCGTCTTATAGTGAAGAGCATTTTATAGCCGAAAAATAGTCAAAGCTATAGCTTAAATTTAATCCTACATACAAATTAGACACTCAATGGTATTCATAATGTATCTGACTTACCACAAGGCTTCAATGGGGAATTGGAATGCGTCATAATATGTGTATAAGTTCTTTATGTCTTTCACACTAAACATAACACCAAATTATCAATCCAGCCGTAACATCAGCAAAATTTAAAGTTTGACCATGTGGCCAAGATATCATAGTTTATAAAAAAAAGAAACTAACAGTAGTACAGTGCCAAAAAGGATTTAATAGTTCCTTAACCTGAAATAAGAGCTTCCGATCCGTTTCCTAGGCCAGCCCTTAACATATAGCTTTAAGAAACAACAGGCTGTGGATCATTTAACAAGGAGAAGCATATTTTACATATGCTTTTTAGAAAAGACTTTCTTGGTTTGAGAGTAAACTTGCTTCCTAGTTTAGCTTACTCATGTGGACTACCATTGGTAGCCATGATGTAACCTAAATATGCTTACCAGCTTGGCTTTTTCTTCTTTATGCCAAGATATGTCTCATAAGCCTTGAAACTTTCTATAGCGCTAGAAAAAATGCTAATACCCCGGGATAGCTCCGGTCTTTAACAGAGGCTGCCCGGCGTCCCTTTGGCTCCTAAATTATCATGTCTCCGTGACGTATCATTTCAACCCACTCCATCTGTCCCCCCGGTCCCTCAAAGTTGTGCATGTGAGTCGGCGTGTTACTGATGATAAAGATGAGGACAGCTCAGGGCATGCCTTCTCGAGAGCTGATGACGTCAATGGGAGGGAGTGGCTGAAAAAAGAATACATGCTGGAGGGTGCATATTGGGAGCCGAAGAGTACCAGGGTGTCCTGTGTGACAAGCACAGAAGCACCCGGGCTTATACAGGCAGTCCCCGGTTACATACAAGATAGGTTCTTAGGTTGTTGATTTGATCTTGATTTGTAATGCAAGTCGGAAATGTATACTTTATATTGTAACCCCAGCCAAACAGGTTTTTGGTCTCTGTGCCAATTGTGAATTTTAAAAATGTTGGTTGTCATAGAACCAGATAACAATAAATCTTAATTTATTTTTTTGTAGCTAGGACTAAAGTACAGTAAATTACCAAAATCCAGAGGTCCCGTTTGTAACTAGGGGTCGTATGTTAAGTCAGGTGTTCTTTAAGTTAGGAGACCGCCTGATACTACATTTTTTTTAAAAGTCTTTTTTAAAGTACAATGGATGTATTCCATGATACAGTTACTGTAAATGTGTACCAATATAAAAGTTAATGAACTTACATAACCATTGACAGTTAACTCCACTGTATTTGTTGAGGGGATGTTTAGAATAAGTGTTGATCTGTGTGTAGTACTGAACAGCAGCAGCTGTGGTAAAGTCTCGAACCATAAGGATCTCCCAGGTACCTTAACACAACCAAACTGTTAGAGACCCTACCCAAACACGGCTATGGATAAACAAAGAAAAAATGTTTAAATCTAAGTGGGTTCAGTAAAGTTGGTAAAAAGTCTCATAATCCTGTGGCCATAAAGGTAACACCCTGTGAGGACATATTAGATCTTTAGCAGAGAAAAGGGTCATACCATTTTGCAATTTTTTTTTTGGTAGTAGATTTTTCAATGTCGAGTTCCATTCTACATTCAGAACCTTTTGTGTATTTCACACAATATCTTTGGTTACATCCCTGATGATAGCTGAAATTTCTTTCTTTCCCACAAAAGGTATCACGACAATACATTTCATATCTATGATCCCACATTAGGGAGGGAGTAGGAGGGTGAAGTAAGAGAAAAAACTGATGGCCGGTCTTGGATATCAATTAACTCCTGCATCCCTGTTGTCACAGATGGAAAACGGCTCAATACCAGGTCTAGCTTGTAGCTTTTGAAGTGGCTGTGCCTAGTGCTGGTCAGTTTTCCTTTGTTTTTAAGAAACTGAAATAATAAACATATCACTCTCTAAAATGATTACTTGTATTATTCCAATTAGAAACTCAAATTGCTGATAAAGAACTCTTGCAGCATCCCGGCTTCGTTCATCATCTGTTTTCATTTATGTAGAATTGTTAATGATAAATTTCTCATCATTAGCCAGAGAAAGTACAAACTTGTCCAACCATCAACACAGATAACTGGAAAGGGTCCTGGGTGAAAATTATTTTATGATATAGCAAGCAGTGTCCTTATTCGAACAGTTTTTTCTGTCGTGGCGCTGCTGTACAACTGGTCAGGTAAGAGGTAAGCTAGGTGTTTTATCACCGGTTTACTTTCTTTTACGCAGTTATATCCAAGTCCGTTTCTATACATTTTTATTGAAATCCAGTTGGGAACACTACTTCTGATGTAACAGTGTCATCATTGAATCTATTCACCATTATTTCTTTCCTTTTTTTTTAAAACTTTTTTATAGAATGTCTGGCAACCTAATTTTCCATATCAGTTCCTATACAAGCGTTTGGCCCGTTGAACTTTCGACCTTTGTCACATGGAATCACAACACTTGGAACACCATTTAATTAAACAAATTTATGCATATTTTAAGCAATCATCTTGACATTGAAGGGATCTGACAAACCAAATTGCAAATCCACCAAGACCCGACTATACTCTAAACTTTCATCTCAAAGAAAAAGACTGATCAGAGATGAGGCCAAAGGCCCTGAATCACTCTGGTGAACTGCCGAAGACTAATAAAAGACATACCGTAGATACTTCGTATAAGCCTACCGAGTATTAGCCAAGTACCCAATTTTAACACACAACCTGGAAGCCTATGACCGACTCTAGAGCCGGGGGTTGGAAATGCATTAGTGCATTGGAAATGCACATCCTCTCCATATATCGCCAGCCAGCCCACTTCGTAAAAAAAAAAGACACTGTACTCACCTTTTTATCCGCGTCCCCCGAGGTCCTCTGCTTCCAATCTGCCGCCTCGGGTCCTTCGTCCTCTTCGGTTTTTCCGGTCCCGCTAACGGCTCCTTTTGGGACGTTCCACTCCCTTCGGGTCAGCGCGCTCGTCCGGCAATCAAATTACGTCATCCCCTCTTTCCGAAGTGTTTTGTGGCCGCCAGGACATCGAGGGGACCTTAAGAGGAGCGTAACTTCCCCGAGCCGAAGAGGGAGTGGAAGTTACCTGAAGAGGATCCGAAGGACCCAGGCGGCACCAGAGCACGGAAGGCAGAAGGGAGCTACAGGGAACGTCGGAATGGTGGACTACAGTGTATGTTTTTAAATAAACTCCGAGTATAATCCAAGTTAGGGTTTTTTTTTTTTTTTCAGCATTTTGTGCTGAAAAAACTCGGCTTTACTCGAGTAATACTCTACTAGTTTTAATAGTGTGCTGTCCCCAAGATGAGACGATATATCAGCAAGTGCTTGTGAACACCGGTCCGGTACAGGGTACCACAGGTGGGGGATACTCCAGTCGAACTTGAATTGAGATTTGAATCAGGAAGAAAGTGTTTGTAACCTCGCACATAATGTGGTAACATCTTACAATAGATATAGATACACTTCAACTACGCAATAGAAAAACAGTGGATAAAAAAGCCGTGCTTCACCCAACCGTAGGAACCACTCTAGGCATTAGCCTCTTTGACATCTCTTTGTTGCGACTTAAAATACTCACACCTCTCCTCTTGGTAATCACATTTTACACAACTTATTGACCTCTTCACAACATTCAACTTTTACTGCCCTGGGTTTTCTTTTTGCCAAAATGCTTCCTTATTTATACAAATTCTTCACATACCGAGAAGGCAAACTGGTTACCCGCTTCGAACGCGAGGCGTCTTTACTCATAACCTGCATTTTACTCCACTGTCTATCCCAATGCGTTTCACTACTTCAGCTTGTGGTGGATGAGGTGCCCACACCTCCCAGGTCACATGGGCGGAGTACGCATCGTACCTATCTTCAAATACAGTAAGCTGGAGTAGTTTTCTTCAAAATTGGTATAAACCAAAATTCAATTTCATAAATCATTCCTATAATACGTTACAATACTTACAGTACTGCATAGATTGTACATGGTGCAATGGGAACATGCCAAAAATATATAAGTGTACACTTTCCATAAGCGTTACATGCCGCTAAGTCTCATGGAGAAAAAAAACACTCTATATATGGAAACATAGACAGGATTTATCATCTTAGAATAACACACAGTTGAAGCCCCCCCCAGAAAAACTTGAAAGGATTGAGGAACATGCCAAATAAACACATAATACACCCTAGCGTAATAGAGCCCCATCGAAAAAAAATTACTATTCTGAGGAGAAATCAGGATCACAAACATAAAAGAAAATGAGATATATCTATAGATAGCTATATAGATATCTAATTATATTCCACCTTTAAACTAAAATCTAATGTATCTCCCATACCTCCATACCCTAACTAACTGAATCCCCACTGTGTGGTGAATTGCTACAATGCATAACAATAAATCCAAAGTCATCTTCGCAAAAATGGCAGACACATATTCTAGAGTGTATACACACCCATGGGAGAAAGCTTTTGTCTCTTGTTCCCCAAATCGCTATCCATTATCTTACCTTAATTGCAATCCCCACTGCCAATTACAATCAAGTGTGGGGAAATGTACAACATATATATTACATACCACACGGCCCCATCAGATTCCAACCCCTCCAAACTTTTAGGAAATACACCAAAAAATCGACCCGTTCACTTTTTGTGGATGGAATTAAAAAGGTTACACGTCCCATAGATTTATGTATAAAGGGGTGTATATATGATTATTAATGTTTTGATCTAGGTTCTTCCTCAGATTAGTCCATTTTTTATATGGGCTCTATTACGCTGGTGTATCATCTGGCTAGTTTATTTATTTCCATTTCCTCCCCTCCTGTTGTGGTTTCCAACGTATATAATTAATTGGGCTTTTGTATATGTATTTTTGGCATGTTCCCATTTCACCCTTTATGATCTATGTGGTTACTGTAAAGTAGTAACAGTGATTTTTTTATGACCTTGATTTTTTTGTATCCCAACGTCTAATAACTATCTATCCGCAGCCCTTACCTGATAATATGAAGATATGTCGAGCGTACTCTGATCATGTGACCTGGAGTGTAGTGATACTCCTCCCCCCCCGCATAGCTGATGTAGCTGTAATTTGAAACGCAATGGGATGAATGCTGTTATGAGTAAGACGCCTTGCGTCGAAACGCGTTAACCAGTTTGCCTCCTCGTGTATGTTGAAGCATTTTATACAATAAAGGAAGCATATTTGGCAAAAGAACCACAGCGGATTCCGTTCATGTTTGTCGGGTCCTACTTTGTTTTCGCAACATCTTTTTTTTTTTTTTTTTAAACTGTATTATTGAGCTTTTTTCCAGTTTTATAGGAAAACAAGACCCAACATAGGGTCAAACATCAAACTTGGTGTGGGACCCACAGGAGAAAGGGGAAGGACGGGGTATGGCAAAAAGGAAGGGAGAAGATCTATCAGTCCTATGGTTTCATTGAATTCATAATGCAATTCCGCTTTAGCGGGATCCTTTTCTCCAAGTATTGGAAAATCCATACGGTATTTGGCTTGTAGATGATGGCCCTTTAACAGTTCTGGAGAAAGACAGGAGGGGGAGGAGGGGGGACACCCCGTATAATTTAACACAAACAAACCAACGAATCAGGGCACAGCTCCTCCTCTCATCCTGGGGGTACGCCCCCCCAACCATCCCAAGCATGCTGTATTATAAGATGTTTCCCAACATTCATATAGTAGATTACCAACACTAACTCCTTTTCCAATTTCATCATCTATCCAGTCATACCATTATATATTCGAGCTTTCCTGAAAGTTCTGAAATGTTTCCACATCTTATAATATATACATGCTTGGGCTGGGAGAGTGGCGTAGTCTCCGGGATGAGATGAATGAGCAAGTGTCATGATTCTTTTGTTTTGGTTTGTGTTCATTATAATTATGGTTTTCCCCGTCCCTTTCCCCCAGAACCTGGGTAAAACTACCCTACAAGTCCATCATTTTAACAGCCAATCTTTTGATTTCGACAGATGTGTCGATGGAAATGGAGGAGAGTTATTTTCTTTAAGCTTGAAAAGGATCCCACTACCGCTGAAGAACTGGAGTTGCATTCTAATTCTTCTGTGGGTTCTAGCCTCATGTTTGTATTGAGACCCTATTTGGTGTCTTGTCTCTTATAAAATTGTAAAATTCTCGATAATACAGTTAAAAAAATCAAAAAAATAAAAGCCATACTTTTGCAATGCACTGTATATGTTAAATGTTCTATGTGCCTGACTACTAATGATGCATAAACAGATTGGTATTTAGAAGCACCAGAAAACTTTACCTCTTATGTAAATAAAGCATGGAATGTTTTGGCTACATTGATTTTTCTATACTTAAAAGGGCTTACCGATGGAATGTGCTTATAAGTTCCCAAGAAAAGTGGTCAGATGGGACAAGGAGGACATCAGTCCAATCCCCCTGGAACTTCAGCAAGTACTGCAATGCCAACCTGCAAAAAAAAAATAACACCTAAAGACAAGGAGATATTTTTGCTGCCAAGATTACAGGATTGATGATCTAAATATCAATTATGGTATCCTGTCCTTAAAGTGACTTTACTATATTTCAATAGCCTCGTTTAGTTTTCTGGCTTAGTCTACAGCTAAAAATCAAACATAGTGGAGATTCTTTCTGATGCACTCACCAGATCTCTAAGAGGTTTGAGCCACTTAGTAGATGCAGACCCTTTGCCTGGCAGTTTGGGAATACCATTCAAAACTCTTCCTAACTCCACCCAATGGGTTTTTGGGTGAGCACCAACAAGTACTTTTTTAATGGAACCCACGGCCTGTGGGCATCTGTGCCCTCTCCGCCCTCTGCTTGCTTTGAATTTCTGGAGCTGCCTGTCTCTACTCCTCCTGTCCTCGACCATGATTCTGCCTCACAACTCTGACCTCGCCTTGGCCGCCACCACGGCAATCACTCCTGTGGCGTCAACCAGGTGGTTCCCGCCGCAGCAAGTCAACTTCTTTGCGGCATGCTCTGGTGGCAGCCAGGTGCCACTTAGGCTCTGCTCCTAGGTGTCGGCTTTCCATCATCATTTTGGCAATGTTACATTGGGTCCCTACCCCTGAATAATGAACACTTATATGCAACTCACCTGATGTTAGTCCCAACCCATAGTTAATTGTACTTGATTGCCCTGTCTCCTTTCCGATTGAGAGACTATGAGATTCCTGCTGTATGTAAGAGTTCTGTTACATCATGCACTCAATTAAGGGAACCAGGAAGACCTCATCTAAGATCCTCTGACATCTGCAACATCTACCTTCATGTTTCTGATCACATGACTCACAGCATGAGGATGGGGAGACCGAAGTCCATGGAGGCTTCTGTGTTTTCAGTGATCAGATTATGCACGGTGTACAGTTTGCTAATTTTAGTAGCTAAGGATCTGGGATGTTTCACTCGGTCACATGACATGCGGAAGAAGAGGCGTTATGGGACATGGAGGAGTATTTGAGGGGTGTTCCAAACAGACAACCATCTCTGATGCCAGGGAACATAACATAAATTAGATTGTTGTGAATGTAAGGGATAATTTTTTATCTCAAGAATGTGTCAGTTTACTTAATAATCTCTACGGAACTTATCACTAGTGTATATTGAAACACGTGGTCCTCTTAGGAGTTTACGGGATTACTTTTAGGTTGGGCCCAGTAGCGTTTAAAGATATACCGTGTTTCCCCGAAAGTAAGACATGTCTTTACATTTTTTTTTACCCCCAAAGCCCACTTTGCCGTCTCTTGCGGGGGATGTCTTAGATTGGAAAAAAAATTGGTAAATTTTGTTTTAACCATAAAATTAACATTTCTTAACTGCTTAACAGTATGATATTCACCACCAAACAGTTTTATAAAAGCAAGTGCCAAGAATTATCCAGTGTAATGGGTTGGTTTATACATGTGAGGGGGGGGGGGGACATTATCGTGTGGGAGGTTAATACATTTTAAGGGGGGCATTATACGTGTGGGGGTTATCAGTGTAAGGGGGGGCATTATACTGTGGGGGAGGTTTATCATTGTTATAGGGGCCTTATTACATTGCAGAGGGGGATGGTTGTGTTTTAACACAAACCATAGACTGTGCAAGCAAACACACTACACACACTACATGCATACATTAATACATGTAAATAACATGCACACAATTTTCCCATATAGATCAGGCCCTCCACATCTACATACCCATTACACATAAACATACATACTTTCATGTCACTGACTTCATGGCTTAGGAGAGGCTGGTCCCAGGCTGACATTTGCCCCCTGCTCCCCCCTCCAGGTCCGACTATGTAGCCGAAGTTATTAGCACTACACAGGAAGAGGGAGAGCTGCTCCAGTAACAAGCCGGCATCAACAGCAGAAGCTTCTCCCTCGGCTCCATAGCTGTCAGACTCCCTCTGTGCAGCCCTGTCTCCTCTCTCCTCCGTGACCGAGCCTGCCGGTGTAGCTGAGCCCTGTCACATAATCTTCTATCCTCCAGGTGCTACTCAGTGACATAAAGAAGGGCTGCAAGCACCCTGCTCGCCGCAGCTCTACCTATGTCGTACCGTTCGGGTACGTCCTTACATTAGCCTACCCCCTAAACACCCACGACGTCTTATACGGGGGTGTCCTTTACTATCGGGGAAACACGGTACAGCTGAACCACCCATGTTAAATCACAAACACTTACGGTGTTTGTGTCCAGGAATTGTTTGCTATCTGTAACTCTCTCTGTGCCTTTCCCTAACCGGTTTAAAAAATAATGCAAATTGCCTGTGGGGTTCAGGGTACATCATAACAGATAAACCCTCCATCGTGATACTTTTAATTCAAATAATTTGTATACTTTCTTTGTAATATTGCTTAAAACCAAACACACAAAATGGGTGAAAAACCACAACTCAACTTTATACACAGTGCATAAAAAATATAACTTTCCATACTCCCCCTTCCAATGCGCCCTGAAGCTCCTCTTAAGCTTATTCTCTTCACTGAATAACAGAGCTCTGCTGTTAATTTGGGTAACACAAGAAGACAGGGGAGAGTGTACCCTTAGCTTGCCCCAACCTCTGTCCCCTTCCTATTGCCCCCCCACCTAAAACGTGGGGCGACTACTTGAAGACTCGAAATACCTGGACATTTTTTATTTATTCATACTTTTTACCAGAGGATCCATTTCTTCAGTACAATGGGGGTCATTTATTAAGGGCCCGATTCGCGTTTTCCCGACGGGTTACCCTAATATTTTCCGTTTTGCGCCGCTTCGTACTTAAATTGCCCCGGGATTTTGGCGCACGCAATCGGATTGTGCGCATCGACGCTGGCATGCGCGCGACGGAAATGGGGGGGCGTGGCCGAACGGAAACCCGACGTATTCGGAAAAAACCGCCGCATTTAAAAACCGAAATGGTCGCATAAGGAACGCTTACCTTCACCTGGTCCAGACTCGGTGCCTTTCCGGCGCGATGAGTTTACTTTACAGCGCAGCAGCGCCACCTGTGGACGGCGAAAGAACTACCTTATTAAATCCGGCCGGACCCGAATCCAGAGCGGAGCCGCCGCTGGAACGCGAATGGACCGGATAGTAAATTTGCCCAATGTGTTTGCTAGCTCCCCGTGGTGATCAAACCAGGAAGTTTCACTATGTTTGTTTTTTACCATTCATCATAACACCTTTAACCTATGTAAACACTGACATACCTTTAAAAATGATAGCACACACGATTTTTTTGCTGCACAAACCAGCACAATGTGCCAGCACAGTTTGACACCAGTTTTGTTTGATTCATTTAATGTGGGGGCTGCTTCAACTTTTGACCTTTAATTTTTTGTTCAGTGTTTCAAAACAAAAGCAGCACAAACAAAAATTTGAGCAGCACAAACATAGCAGAATTGCTCGGCACCAGTTTGGTTTGGACACTGTTGGGGGGGCTGGTTGACCTCTGATGACCTCTGGAAACTTTCATTAATTATCTTAAAAACAATAGCGACACAACGAAATTTCTGCTGCACAAACCAGCACAAACGTTTCAAACCAATTTTGTTTGATTGAACAAGGTGGGGGTGGGGCAACTTCACTTTGTGAATCCTATCCGGGCATTGGTAGCAGTTGGTTTCCTGTAAAACGTGGTCTCCCATATCGTTCTTTACTGATCAGGACGTCTAGAAATAGTAGTCTGTTTTTGTGAATCTCAAAAGTTAAACGCAGCCCGATATTGTTATAGTTGAGTGATGCAACAAAATCTTCAAAATCTTTCTTAGGTCTACTCCAGATTACAAATATGTTATCTATATACCTGACCCATATTTCTACGCCTCTGGAACTCTCTTCATTCTTTCCAAACACATTAGTCTCTTCCCACCAGCCCAGGAGCAAATTGGCATAGGTGGGTGCACATACCCACCCAGTTTTGTGCCCCTGAGCTGGTGGTAGAAATGATAGCTGCACAAACGAAAATATTTGCTGAACAAACCAGCACAAATGTAGCACTAACATTTGACGACAGTTTTGTTCAATTCGGTTAATGTGGGGGGGGGGGCGGCTTGAACTTTTGACCTTTAATTTTTTGTTCATTCAGTGTTGCATTTCCTGTAATAAAGACATGCAAGAGTTTTACATCTATCGTTACAGGGAGGACTTATTCCATACGTTCGTTCATTAACTGACAAACATGTGAGTAAGTTGGGAAGACTAAACTGGAACTGAGACGATGGATTGGGGCACATCTGGGGGATATTACCCATAACCGTGACAGCCCTGTTGCATGACATATCAATCAATGCCATGCTGGTAACATCAATAGCATCAAGTTTATGGGCATTGATGTGGTAAATCCAAGCCCAAGGGGCAGGGAATGGGGCCACCTGATTCTACAGAGAGAAACTAAATGGATATTTAGATGCAATACAGTATCCCCTAAGGCAGTGATGGCGAACCTTTTAGAGATCAAGTGCCCAAACTACATCCAAAACCCACTTATTTATTGCAAAGTGCCAGCACAGAAATTAAAGACCACTTATTTATTGCAAAGTGCCAGCACAGAAATTAAAGAAGTAATTTATTGCTACCTGTTCTACCACGACTTTCAATCATATCATCAGACAGCAATACAGATGAAAAATTGAGGGAAAATTTGGACTGTCATTGTAGCTTCCCATGAGGGCCCCCCCGTATAGGAAAATACGTGGGGCCAGCAGGAGCTCTAAAGATAATCAGACCATTTCCACATATTCTAACTCTTCCTGTAGTCCCAAACCACCAATGTGTTGCTTTAAAATAGCAATGACAGTGGCATTTCTTGATTCTCCTGCGACTGTAGATGATTCTTTGAGTCATGCCTGGTAAACTCTGTGCTGTGTTGATGGCTTAGGTGCCCACAAACAGGGCTCTGAGTGCCACCTCTGGCACCCGTGCCATAGGTTCGCCACCACTGCCCTAAGGGTTTGAATGACAATCTATCCTTGACATCATTTATCTGAACTTGGTAGCATCTGGATGTAGCTGTGCATAGGGAACAGAAAATTTCATAATGAGAAACGGAGATATGTATGGATAACTGTGTATTTATAACTGTTCTAATTTGTTGAGGATATGATATTCTACATACAAGATATGATTGCTCTATCCGTTCCTTTGTCCATTTAAAATCTAGGATGGAATTATATCATATTAGTTTAGTATCTGGATATGTCCTACTCCAAACCAACCAAAAAACTATTTTAATTGAGTGTCTGTCCACTTCTATTGAGTCCCACTTGCCAATGTCTAATATCCTTTTATGCCCCAGAGTGTATAGCGGGGAGCACTGGTAACCGGGTGGATGACAAATATCCTGTTTTGATTCAGTTGTGCTCTGCGTGAATATTTGGGACATAAAGTGCCAGATAGGTGATCTTTTCTCCTAGGGACTGACCTAGTGTGGCTATTGCCACAGAACTGTTAGCGTTTGTACTCCCCATTCTCTTCTTTATTGAAGTCAGTAAGGCAGTGGACATGGGCTGCCATATAGAAATGGCCGGCTCAACCACGCTTCGGCCCCGCCCTCTTGTCTCCATGGTGATTGTAAACTGATGATGTGGCGCCCCGTGATACCGGAAGTGATGTGTCAGAATGAAAGTCCGACCAGAAATGGAACGTCGGCGTCTCACCACAGATGGAGACACGTTTGCGATGGCGGTTCTGCGTTAGGGTAAGTATACTATTGCCTTTCAGCATAGTAACTGCCTCTCTTCCACCGTCATAACTATTGGTCTGTATACGCTGTAGGTGGGCCATAGATGCTATTGGGTCAATGCGATTGGATCGGATACTACAAGGGTACACGGACAAATGGGTAAACTGGAATGGATGCTAGACAGGAAGCTGTCAGTAGCCGATTCAAACAGCTAGAGCATGAAAGCAGTTATCACAAGAAGTGGGGATGGTCGGATACCCTGATACGAGGGGGAACGGTTGGTATTGTATAAGTCCTGATTCTAGACTGACATACCAATCCCAACATTTCTTTGCAAACACAATACAATTTGTTCAGCTGAGACCATACAAAAATATTCGTGGCTGCGATGGCTGTGGCTACAATGCTTATACACATTATACGTTTCCGGCACTTTACGATACAATCTCACTTCAATGTAAGAACTAAACAAGCCTTCAGGACCCTATCTTGGTATGTAACCCAGGGGCTGCCTTTACTACCACAAGAACAATAGATTGGCTCACCGATTCACCAACCCAATTATATATATATTATATATGGGCATATAAAACATAACTTTTAATAATATTAGATTAAAAACTACAACTAAAAGACAGTTTCCATCCTCATACCACACTAACCACACCCTCATGGTCAGTATCTCAATGGACACAGGTGGACACATCAGGAGTCCTTAAGTCAAACACAAACAGCACCAAATATATGAACTCTACTTTAGTTATATATGTGTTCCACTCGTCTCACACCATCCTGCGAGTTGTGATGAAGAGGGCTGTTGCTGGCAGGTTATCGGCAATCTAGGTCAGTAAAAAAAGACACACTGTCCCTAGTATGCCCTAAACCCATTCCCCCTCATATCCCCGACTCTTGCCCCTGTTCCTAACAAGGCAGGCCCAGGCTATCCCTATTGGTCAGGAATACCCCAGTTACACCCTCTGGGTCCAATTGTAACAGTGTTCCCCGACGCGTTCTAGTGCCACCAACAGTGGACTTCATCAGGGGAATCATATAAATCCTGATGTTATATTGGTGCTCAAGCAGTTAAACGACGATGTGGCAGTGGTGTGGATTAACAGTGCATAGTCTACTCCTTAGCAGCCGCGGAAGCTAAAAAAAAAAAAACCAAATAGTCCCTAGCTGAGAATTATTAAGGGTACTTGTGTTTGCATTAAGGACTCTGATGGTCACTGTGTCCTATTGAGATACTGACCATGAGTTGGTGGTTAGTGTGGTATGAGGATGAACACTGTCTTTTTCATTGTAGTTTTTTAATCTAATTATTAAAAGTTATGTTTTATATGCCCATATATATATATATATATATAATTGGGTTGGTGAATCTGTGAGCCATCTATTGTTCTTGTGGTAGTAAAGGCAGCCCCTGGGTTACATACAAGATAGGGTCTGTAGGTTTGTTCTTAAGTTGAATTTGTATGTAAGTCGGAACTGTATATTTTATCATTGTAATCCCAGCCAGATCTTTTTTGGTCTCTGTGACAATTGTATTTTAAAAATGTTGGGTTGTCATTAGAATCAGGATTAACAATAAAGCTTCATTACAGACACATTTGATAACTGTTACAGCTGTTGTAGCCTAGGACTAAAGTACAGTAAATTACCAATATCCAGAGGTCCGTTTGTAACTAGGGGTCGTATGTAAGTCGAGTGTTCTTAAGTAGGGGACCGCCTGTACATGATATAAGGCTGCTAATTCATTGTACTTAGGGCAGAACAAAACACAAAAATCTTTTCGGTACCCAATACAAATCACTTGCAGGAAGGAGTCAGAGGAGAAAACTTTTACTATTTGTCATGTGCAACTTTTTAGTTGTCAAAATAAGAAATAAGGTATGATTCTCTCTGTACTTCCTTCTAAATTTACAGTAATTGTAACAATACTTTGTAAATATTGAATTATGAAAATAAAAGACAGTGAAATCTGGACAGCTAATTAATTTTGTATTTAGCAGATGACATACCATTATACTCTGCTATGTATACATCTACATCAATCCTCTGAAATTCTGTAAATATCTGCAAAAAACAAGATGAACAATATTACATTTGGCAATCATTTCAAGCTGAAATTAAACAACCTTTGTAAATGTTATTTATTGGAAGGAGAATACTATGCAATGTATATAAAGTATATTCTAAAACGGTGTCATTTCTTGTTATGCTATTTACATTGGAAAAGTTATTTACTTATACAAGAACAGGTTTTTATTTTGTATTATAAAAAGTATTAAAAAATGTATAATATAAAAAAATAAAATAATACAAATTTTAATTTCCCTAGAACATATAGTAAAGATCTAAATGTCTATTCTATTGAACTATTAAAACAATTAACCAATATGATGAACGCCATACCAAAAAAAAACTCTTCTAAACCTCCCCTTTTTCTATTTTGTCCTCTACTAAAATTGGATTCAAAGTTAATCAAAAGATATTAACCAATTAAAAAATGGGCAACAGCACCAACTGCTACCAATGCCCTACTCAGGTGGGAGAGTAGTCACCTACTGAGACGCGGCATTCCTAAGGGTCAATACCTAAGACTAAAACAGGACTGCTCATCAGAAGGGGAGTTCAAGAAACAAGCATCTGATCTTAGGTGTAGATTCTTAGAGAAGGGATTCCCGGATAGGATTCTCAGATCTGCCTATAATCCAGAAAGTGAAAGTTTTCCAACTAGGGAACCAATAAGAATGATAACCACCTACAGTGGTGATGCTGGGTTCATTAGACAGATAATTGGGGAACATTGGCCAATTTTGTGTATGGACCCAGATTTGCAGGATGTAATACTCCCAACCACACAGGTGACATACAGGAGAGGATGCTCACTGCAAGATTGCTTGGTACAGTCACTTTGTAGCACCTGTACAGGACACCTGGTTGACCAAATGTGTGAATGGCAGTTACAGATGTAGCGGCTGTGTTGCATTTCCTGTAATAGAGACATGCAAGAGTTTTACATCTATCGTTACAGGGAGGACTTATTCCATATGTTCGTTCATTAACTGACGAACATGTGGAGTCATACAACCGTGACAGCCCCGTTGCATGACATATCAATCAATGCCATGCTGGTAACATCAATAGCATTAAGTTTATGGGCGGGGAATGGGACCGCTTGATTCTGAAGAGAGAAACTAAATGGATATTTAGATGCGATACAGTATCCCGCCTTGCAAGCCCCTCCCCTTGCAGGATGAAGCTATATACGGAGTTCCTGCCGGAAGCAACGTGAGGAGTGCAAAGCTAAAGGCAGATAATTTCTTTATTGGGGAAGGGGGTGGAAGGGACAGCAGATCAAGCAGTGTCTTGTGGAATAGCAGAGATGACTGTCATTGTGTGTAATGAGCATTTCATGGATCTCATCATCTCTAATCTGTCTCATCTCTGTTTCTATGTGTCAGATACTAGTACAATGTTCCGAAGCTAAATAAAAGTGTATATAAACCTTGTACCCTGATAATGTAACCACATTGTCAGCTCACAGAACTAGATGGATCATAATGGGGTAGATTTTTCAAGTGTCTTAAAGTCAGAATATTTCAAGTTGCCCATGGCAACCAATCACATCTGAGCTTTCATTTTACCAGTGCTCATGAATATTTTAAAGGGGAGCTGTGATTGGTTGCAATGGGCAACTAGAAATATTCTGACTTTCTGTCCCAATGTGTCTGCTTAGAGAGTCCCCGCCCACATTCTGGAATTTTGCACTGACCAGCCTAGGAAGTGATAGGAGCTAGAACAGCAATAAACTGTGTAAAATCGTAAAGTAAAGGGTTTAAAAATTATCTTTATTGTGTTAACATCACTAGGGGATTGAAATATGAGAATTTTCTTTCATTGGAAAACCCTTTTAAGCACAGCTCAATAACATAAATTTAGTATCTCCATGATAATAATGACCCTGTCACCGGTGTCCCTGTGATCCATGCCTCGGATTGCAGGCACACCAATGACCCTCCCCATGGTGGCGCTGCCCTGGTCGCCGGCCTGCACTCACCTCTCCACGCTCCGGCTCCCGTCCCATATAGGCTGTGCTTGCATCCCTGCTCCCTAATGCGCGCACGCGCCAGCACTCTGCAATTTAAAGGGCCAGCGCACCACTGATTGGTGCTGCCCACTTCCGGGGTTGCTACATAATCCGGCTGTTCCCATCACTCCCCGTCGGATCTTCAAGCCTTGTGTGAAGTGAAAGCCCCATGTGAGTTCCTGCGTTCCAGTTCCCATGTTCCAACTCGTTCCTGTGCTCCAGTTCCCATGTTCCTGCTCCTGAGTTCCCGAGTTGCTATGTTCCCGTTCCCATCTGCCTTGACCTCCCGTTGCTGACCCTGGATTGGACTTGCACCTCTGCTGCCTGCCCTGACTGCCCGCTTGAGCCTGACCACGAGACTGTCACCTGCAAAGGTACCTCAACCTTGGCTGCCACTGTGGGCTAGTCGTACCTGTGGAACGACCTGGTGGCACCCCGACTCAGCAAGACCATTCCGCTTTGCAGCGGGCTCTGGGGAAGCAGCATCTGGTGCCACTTAGATTCTGGTCCCAGGTGTTGGCTAGTACCATCTCCCGTGGTGGTCCAGAGGGTCCACTGATCCTGAACCATGACAGACCCCAAGAATAAAGGGGATGTGTTATTTGGATAGTTAAAGCTGTTAAAACAAAGCCTGGAGGAAAATTACGTATCTGCTTTTAAGGATTATTTTTTTAAGCCAGCTTCCCAGTAGATTACATGGAATAGTAAATGGTGTCAAAATGAGGTACAATTTGTACTGCAGATAGGAAGCTCTCATATGGTTCTGTAAACATATTAAAAAAGTTATGACTTTTGGGAAGGGGAACAAAAAAAATAATAACAAAAAAAAGGTAAATGTTATTGGTACAATGGGAAACTTATTTAAGGTTATTCTTGTCACAGTTGTATTATATTGCAGGCAACTAGTCAACTGACTATACAATCTTATATAGTCACAGACCTTAACCTACTTCAGGAATGAAGAGGAGAAATTGACCTCTATTCAAATAATGCCTTAAAATCTGCAGGCATAATATACACAATGAACATAGTCATTATAAAGTTATCCAGCAAAACATCCTAAATGCAATATTTGTCCAATTTTCACAGATCCGTTCCTCCATTGAGGCCACAATTGCATGAACAGATTGAGACCGTTCACTAACAGTATTGGCTTTCCCTTTTACTTACCCCCTTTAGACAATCAACAGCAACCACATCGAGGAAGCTCACTTGTCCAAAATCCAAAATGATACTGTGTATGGAAACCACAGGAATAGATACAGTGTCAGGGAACTCTGCATTCCAGTCTCCAGGCATATTCATGTAATTTGCTTTCTTTTTTCCATAATCATCATCCATGTCATCATCTGATTCTGAATCATCATCAGTGGCCTGGTTTCCTTTGATACCATTCTAAAATGTAAACGTACATATAAAGTCTACAACAGGAATCACTTAAAGGAAATCTACCATCAAGATCAAGCATGATAAACCAGGGAGACTTACTCGTAGACCCAGGCTCTTTGACATCTTGTTATATTTGTTATCCAACTTTTAAAATTATGCTAATGAGCCACAAGGGTTCCAGAGGGTATTACCAGAGCCCCTCAATCTTGCAGCTTCACAGGCTGTTACACTGTGCAGTAGTACTTCCCCTTCCCTGTGTGATATAACAGCAGAGGGAGGGAGAAAGTGTAACAGCCTGTGAAGCTACAGCACGGAGGGACTCTTGTAACACCCTCCGGAACAATTTAGGCTCATTCATATGATTTTAAAAGTAAGGTGGTCATGGATAACAAATATAACAAGATCACCACAGTCGGGGGAGCCTGGATCCATGGGATTGTAGCCCATGAAAACACATTTAAGGCCCAATCGTGTATTCAATTAAGAAAATCTCCTACTACACCAGATCTGTGCTTTCCTACATTTTTTTTTTTATATATTCTTGGATCTATGAGTAAGTGTCCCTTGTTTATCATGCTTGATTGTGATGGTAGATTTCCTTTAATGCTTGCTAAGGACTGAAAATGAGGTAGTAATAATATAAGAATTTATACAGTATTAGATATCTATCAGTAGTTTGCCTCTGGCACATACATTACCTCATTTGCTGCTAACTTTGTTTTCTTGAGAAGTTTGTTTATCTTTCGTTGAGCCTTTAATCTTTTGTTAAAAACTCTAACAGCATCAAACCCAACCTGTGGGGCAGAATTATTACCATTATCTAAAGTTGCCTTATTTCAATAAAAGGAGTTAAATTCTTAACCACTTTGTGTAACATAATTATTTTAATTAATTTGAATCTAAATATACTCACAAGCAATTTAATTCCTTCTTTCAGACTTTCAACATTGCCATAGAATATAGGACTGGAGAATTGAATGATTTTAATCCCCTCTGGTTCATTCACCTGAGCAAAAAATCATCCGTATACATTAGCAAGGTCTTTTATGGAAAACAAAAAATGCTTTCTCTATTTTAAGTGTTTTAGTGAAATTTCACTAAGTGTTTTATTCACCATACAGTAATGTTTGGACTACAAAGTAGTCTTTGTCAAGCATAAGTGCATACAAAACAATGACCTAAAATATCCTGTGAAACAAAAATCTTTATGAACAATGTATGTAACTTGTATCAAACATACTATAAATATCAGTAATGTACAGTATAACCAATATTCACATCATTATATGTACATGAATTAGTGAGAGATATACAGTCTAAGGCTACAATCACACACATGTATGGGGGACGTATATACAGCCGAAATATGTACGGCCGATATACGTCCCCCATACACTTCTATAGGCTCACGGCCCTGTTCGGGAGCGGTACGGTGCAGCATTGTACCGCTCCGTAGCCCGGGAAAAGATAGGACATATCCTATCTTTTCCCGTGATACGGCGCCGCGCGCTGTATCTTCCTATGGAGAGAGGCAGGGGTGAGCAGCTCTCATCCTCTGCTCCTCTCTGCAGCGCCGATGTATAGTTTATACAGTACAGGTAGCATATGGCCCCATTCATTTCATTGTGCAATATGGCCATACATTTACATGGCAGTATTGCCCACCGTTCTGTACCGTGCCGTAAGTGAGTCGTAAAAAAAATATAGGTCATTTCCTATTTTCCATCATACTTTCATTCCGTACAGACCATAGAAGTCAATGGGAATGTATAAAATACAAGCTAAATACGTGATACAGTTGTGCACCGTATGCTGCTGTATATACCTCCAGTATCAAGAACCAGTAGGAGGTGCATTCTGTCAGTCAGTCATCTCCTGTGAAACAAAAATCTTTATGAACAATGTATGTAACTTGTATCAAACATACTATAAATATCAGTAATGTACAGTATAACCAATATTCACATCATTATATGTACATGAATTAGTGAGAAATATACAGTCTAAAGCTACAATCACACACATGTATGGGGGATGTATATACGGCCGACATATGTACGGCCGATATACGTCCCCCATACAGGCTCACGACCCTGTACGGGAGCGGTACGGTGCAGCATTGTACCGCTCCGTATCCCGGGAAAAGATAGGACATGTCGGCATTCACACAAGTGTATGCAAACGGCCGTTTATACAGGAAGTCCCCGGGTTACATACAAGATAGGGTCTGTAGGTTTGTTCTTAAGTTGAGTTTGTATGTAAGTTGGAACTGTATATTTTATCATTGTAATCCCAGCCAGAACTTTTTTGGTCTCTGTGACAATTGGATTTTAAAAATGTTGGGTTGTCATAAGAATCAGTATTAACACTAAACCTTCATTACAGACACCTCTGATAACTGTTACAGTTGATTATTGTAGCCTGGGGATAAAGTACAATAAATTACCAATATCCAGAGGTCTGTTTGTAACTATGGGTCGTATGTTAGTCGAGTGTTCTTAAGTAGGGGACCGCCTGTACAGGTAGCATATGGCCCCATTCATTCCATTGTGCAATATGGCCATACATTTACATGGCAGTACAGACCATAGAAGTCAATGGGAATGTATAAAATACAAGCTAAATACGTGATAACAGTTGTGCACCATATGCTGCTGTATATACGTCCAGTATCAAGAACCAGTAGGAGGTGCATTCTGTCAGTCAGTCATCCATCATTTACAAGCCCACTGTATTTAATACGGATATGGTGACATACGTGCACATACAGATAAAAATCGTCAGTTATATACAGATTCATATGGATTCATACAGAATGGAAATACAGAACTGGAGAAATCACACTAATGCCTAAGCCTAAGGCCTCATTCACACACCCGTCTGTGGGGATCTATATGCGGCTGCAAATTTGCAGGCGCATATACATCCCCATAGACGGCTATGGCAGCCCGGCAGCACCGTTTCGCGTCGTAGACCAGGAAAAGATAGAGCATGCATTTTCTATAGAGGGGGGAGGGGTCACCTCCCTCTCCAGCGCACAGCGGTATGCCCAACCGGTGCGCATACTGCCTTGTGAATGTACCCTTACATGGGTACAAAACAAGCATCATGGAGGGAAAAGGGACCATAGTAACCTTGCATGTGCAGTGTATGCCGGCTTCCTCAAAGGCTGCAGACTGCATTAAGATCAAGCAGTCTCACACTATCTACAGTACATTTGATCCAACCAACTATATGTATTTGTTTGGAGTCGTGTGTACGATAGTTGGTAGCAGCTATACTTATCTACATATATAGAGACATGTTGTATGTTTTATTTTGGTTGCTTCGCTACCAGCTGACAGATGTATTTCCAACCCATGATGCTTCTTTTTAATCTATGTAAAGTGGTATGTCTCTCACTAATTCATGCACATATGTTGGTTATACAATATTGGTTATACTGTATAGTAGTGGACCCATGGGAATGGCTGCACCAAAAACATTTTCTTAACAAAATGTGCCTCGCAGTTACCCCATATCTAACCCTAATGCATATAATGCCCCCTTTCCTGTAGCTCCCTCATAATAGTGCCACTTTTTCTGTAGCCCCCTCCTTATAGTACCTACCTTTTCTGTTGTCTTTCTTCATAAGAAGGGGGCATTTTAATACCCTTTTATCTTCAGCCCCCCCACCTATAATGTCTACCCTGTCTTTGGTCCTTCCCCATTTATGCACCCAAACTGCTTTTCACTGTGAGGAAAATATATATTTATCTTTGTGCATAGAGAAAAGAAGAAATCCTTCGGCACCAGCATGAGATACGTTGCAGTAAAAAACTTGTCCATAAAGAAGCATGAAAAAACATTAGATAATGTCTAATTGGGACCGGACCAAGCTATTTTCTCCAGGCGAGCACAGCTAATTGAACACCTGACGAGATCAGCACCATGAGTGAGCACACCTTATTTTTGTTTTCCTTTTTTGCATATATTTCCTTTTCCTGCTCCCGGGAAGCAGCAGGAGACAGTAAGAACTGCTGCTGCTTCAGGGGAGGGGTGAAAGGTGAGTATCAGCATTTTTTTTCCACAAAGTTCTTTGGCCACAGCATGGCAGTTGGGGATCACTGCTATACAGTACTGATATTTACAATATTTTTCATACAAGTTACATACATGTTGATAAAGTTTTTTGTCTCACAGGAAATGATGTAATGAGGTCAAAGGAAATTATTTAGATACCTACAAACAATAGCATTGGCATCAGACAATATAATTGTAAAGGACAGTTTTTACTGAAATTTAAAGAAGGATGGTTATGCCAACTGAATTTGAAGGTGGTTTCTCATTAAAATGGAATGTCTTTCATAAAATAATCCTTTTAAATTTCTCAATTTAAATTTTGCAAAATGCTGTATATTTAAATAGCAGGCAAAGCACATGTGCATGTACAACAATAATAAAATGCTAACAGTCAATAAAACGTACAAACCCAAAAGGGTTTCCATACATACATATTTGTATTTCTTTATATCTTTGTAAATATCTGTACCAGGAACATTTCCAAGAGAACTGTATTTTGGACTGAAAAAGAGACAAAATATTGAAAATTTTAACAATAGTTTAATAACAAAACAAAGATTAGGTTAAAATCAAAACTTGACAGTATCACACAGGTCACAATCTATTATTGGGCTTTATGATGCCGCTTCTTTTCTATCAGCAAAATACAATGCACAAGTTCTTTTTGTTTGACTGTCATACTCACTACTGGACACGCAGAAGGACAGTAAGAAGCCCAAAAAGAATGCCAACCAACAATCCCAAATCAATGTCCAAAAGCAGAGATGCAAAACATGTGAAAAGCCAGATAGCCTGGAATGAAATATACATATAACCTTAATAATTATACTGTTCTTTGTGCCAGGAACCTTCAAAGTACAAACACATATAATAGGGTGCTATTGTTTTGAGACTTTAAAGGAAATCTACCATTTGCTTTTATGCATCATGAAACATACCGTATATACTCAAGTATAAGCGGAGTTTTTCAGCACAATTGTTGTGCTGAAAATTCGCCACTCGGCTTATTCTCGGGTATATATAAAAAAAATAAACTCGATACTCACCATTCTGACGGCCCAGGCAGCTCCGCTTCCATCATCATATCCGCTGCGGGTCCGAGGCAGCTCCGTCTGCAGCGCCTCTTCTTCTTCGGACTGGCACTAGGACCGCGACATCTCTATACTCACGGCCCAACCGGCACACAACTGTGAAGTCAGCAACTGTGATGTCACAGTTGTGTGCCGGCCGGGCCGTGTGTACAGAGATGTCGTAGTCCTAGCGCCGGCCCAAAGAAGAAGAGGCCCTGCAGACGGAGCTGCCGCGGACATGAAGCGAAGCGGAGCTGCCCAGGCCGTCGGAATGGTGAGTACTGAGTTTATTATTTTTAAGGCTGTATACAACGGGGGGGCTGGCAGGCTGTATACAACGGGGGGCTGGCAGGCTGTATACAACGGGGGGCTGGCAGGCTATATACTGGGGAGGCTGCGACCAATGCATTTCCCAGCCTCAGCTTATACTCAAGTCAATAGGTTTTTCCAGTTTTTAGGGGTCTCGGCTTATACTCAGGTCGGCTTATACTCGAGTATATACAGTATATTGAGAATGCTGTAGCTACACTGATGCAGAAACATTTTGTTAATCTTATTGAACTGAAAGGTTATGCTGAAAACAATAATACAATTATGATAATGAGTCTGTCGCTCCTCCTGTGGTTGCCTCGGGGCTTCTCCTCTTACCCTAATTATGCACTGCTCCAGCCTTGTCCTGCCCAGCATAAGCCGAGAATACGTCATTACTGTGTTATCCCTGACAGGCAGAAGTAATCAATCGCTGCACCATCCCCCACCTGCTGTGTGTAAGTCATCCACCTCAGGTGGATTAGTTCTTTCTGGACAGTGCAGGCAGCAATTTTATGCACAGAAGACAGTCTGCGCCCAGCTTTCCAAGGTCCTGAATTTTATAATTGTTTTTTGAGAAAACTCACTCGGAACAGGGATTAAACATGATATGTTTCTACATCCGTGTAGCTACAGCATTCTCAAGGTATGTTTGGTTCACAATGCATGAAAATAAATGATAGATTTCCTTTAAGGATGCATGTACACTGCTATATAAGGGGTTCCATATAATCAATCGATAATAACCTTTCTCCATTGTCGGCTGGTAGCATAGTCTTTTACTCTCAATATATATTCTACCATTTATTTACTTACATTAAATTGTATACAAAAATACTGTACTGGGCAAGATTCAAAGAAACATTGTAAGTGAACAAAAAAGAAAGATTGTTAAAATTTTGGATTACTACCAAGTACACAATTTTCTAATATAATGTAAGTAAACAGGGACTGAGCAGCCTCTTCACCTACATTTCTGCCTAGTTTACTAATTGCAATGGTTACTTCTATACTGACAACAGGAGCGATAGCAGCTTCAACTGGCCCCGGTGACATCAATTCAGCCGATAGGGGGTGTTGATCAGTTGCTGTGAAAGCCATGGATCTCTCAGAGACTGCCAGGCTTGACATTCAACTGCAAAAACCTGCAGTAAAAGGATCTCCACATTGATTCTTGAAAAATACATTTATGTGCATGAAATTAATCTACCAGTGTGCTGGGAGACCTCTCATGTATCTGCTGAGAAATATTGGATATCAGCGCTTTTGTCAGTCATTGTGCACTTACGTAAAAGCATAGCAAAATATAGAAGTATACTTCACGCACGTCACAATGATTTTCTAGACGTTCAACCAGACAGCATTTAAATAAATTTTCTGCAACATTATTTTTGATTCTGACAGTAAAAAACCTATTGAACATCAAAATATGGAGCTATTGTCTCCTAGTTGTAATAACCCTGTTATGTGGTACCACACATCATGTGGTAGGACATGACATATACAGTATTTTAAGATTGTCCCACTGCCAGATTTCAGTAAAATATCATCTGTCGATCATATAATCAATACTCTGAGAAGACAATGATACTTACAGTATCCCATTTGCTTTGTCTCCATAAACGTGGAACATCTACTACTTGCCAGAACATTCCTTTAAGATTAGATATGACTATGGCGGCTAAGACTGACTGTAAGAAAAAAGAACTGTTTAGAAACTAAATTTTACTGATGATTTTTAAAAATAAAAATATTAGGGGAGATATTTTTTATAGTGGACTGATAAGCAGAAAATGGCTGATTTGTAGCTACAGAGCGAAACTGCTACTGTAGGTCATCAGTATCAGATTGGTAGGAGTGTCAAACTCAGGACCCAGGAACACAGGAGAACAACATAAGAAAGACAGCTCAGCTCTCTGTGTAGTGGTAAAGCTTTGTTACAGCAGATCACCTTCCAATCAATTCTGCAATTCCTGGTGCCAGTGGGTGCTAAAGTTACCAGTTCAATGGGAGTCACCACTAATCTAATGTTGATCTGTCCTTAAGCAGCTCATCAATATCTAGAAGCTGTAAAAACCCTCTTAATCTTTCTTAGATGTCACAAAGGTGATGTGTGGTGGATATATGTTTTATTTTATTTAACTCAAATAGCGAGCATACAAATGGTGTAAAGTGTTCCCTTATCAAACATTATATTTATTCATGGGTACCAAGCCATATCTTGGTGTCATAGTGTTCAGTAGCCCAGACTAGTCAGCACACAGTCCCTATACAGTGCTCTCCTTCTGGCATAAACATCTATTAGAGAGGTCAAGAGGGGTCGGTACCCTTTAACACAGTAGGTTGCCTATATACTGTACAATGGGGGAATTAATAATGCCTTATCCACCAGTTTTCTGGGAGACAAGGCATTTATAACCCCCCTTATCTGACAATTTTCCAGCTATTATGAAAACCGGCAAAGATTATTGCTGAAATCCCTCCCTATTCAGACCTGCTCTATATCCTAGGAAAGATTCATTGAGGCAAGCTCTCCGGATCTACGAAGTTGCCAGTGCCTCTTTGTAGTATGCAGCGCACCAAGAGGAGGCACATAATAAGACTGGTGCTCAAAACACCAGTCTAAATATATCCAGGCTGTGTTCAGGCTACAGATATGCGACAGTATCCAATCAGCCTGAGTTGCTCATTATCTAAACTATTATCTATTAAACATGTGCAAAATTTCAGTCCTCTGTTTAAAAAAAGTGTTAAGTCATTGACCATTTTAAAGTAAACATAAATTATATCTTCAGTATGTAATTTAGGATATTTACTACATATTCTTAGTTCATCTATCTATCACTTATTAGTCATTTACCTTCTGCAGGGGCTCCAGGTATTTGCCAACTGACAGCAGGGAAACCATGACTACTGCAGCAGTGATTATACCAGCAATCTGAAGAAAATGGAGATATCTATTAAATAACAATGGTTTAAAGGGTACCACATTTTCACAAATACGGATTGTGATAGGTTCCTATAGAGCCCTAGTAACTGACATCCTTGTTTTAGATAAAAATTGTTTCCCTCAAATCTCCATAAATCAACTTTATATTATATTACCTGGCATCGGAGGGGGCATATCCTGCTCAGCCAGACCCTCCCAACTATACCTCCCTTTGTCCCATGCCATTTCTCAGAATGTCGTGTAACCAGGGTGATGTCATCCAAGGTCCTTTACACAGTTACATTTCAAACTTGACCCTATGTGTGTATCTGATCACATGGCAGTATCTGATCACACCATGCCTCCATGGACTTCTACTCCTCCACTTTGCGCCCATAGAGGCATGCTGTGATTTAATGTGATCAGATACATACACGGGGTAGACGTTGCAAATGTAACAGGACCCTGGTTACATGATATGAAGTGCCCAATTATGTAATAGAGCTCTCTCTCAATCTTCCATACAGCAGCATGTCCTAGAAGTGACCGGTCAATCAGAAACAAGGAGGCAGGGCAGTGCAGTGAACATTGCATATACCAGAACCCATTGCTATCACTGGACTCACCTGCAGCATTGTGTAGTATTATGTTTAATGTGGTATTCTGCTCTTGCTGGTCTCTTCACATGTGATCTTCACATTTGTTAAAATTAAAATGGAGTTGTAATTTAGAATTTTTTTTGCTAAATGAATGTATCTTATAAACTATCTATACATTCACAATGGATAAAATGCCAATTTGCAATGCAAAATTTGATACCCAATTGCTCCTGAACATAGCAATACCCCATAATGGGGGTGAACTGCTGTATGGGCACATGGCTTCATTTGGAGGGTCAATATGTTATTAATCAGAGTTTACTAATATTTTCTGGGTAAAGAAAATCATAGATTCTTGTTTTTGATTTTAAGCATCTTTTTTGTTATTCACTGTACTGTGAAAATAATATGTTATCTTTATTCTATGGGTCACTATGATTTTGACAAAACTTAATTTATGTAGTTTTTTTTTACTGAAAAACAACAAAAATGGAGAAAATCACTTGTTTTCGCATAACGTTTTTTTCATGGGCAGAACTGAAAAATCAAAAATTTATCGGGGAAGGGAGGGGAGGTCTTACAACCTTCTCTTAAATAAGCGAGTGTTTTCTTGTGATTTTGTGTATTTTTTTATTGTTTATATATGTAATGGAGGTGTTTTGGAGACTTTCGTTTTTATATAAAAACTTTTTTTATTCATTATTCTTTTACTTTTTTTCACAGTTTGACTTGAACAAACAATAAAATTATTGCTTGTTTAGAGTACTACAATGCAATACTAATGTATTAAATTTTGTAGTGTAACTGACTGAACATGCTTGACCGTGGCGTGTAATGGTTTGCTGACTTCATACAGCAAATTAGAGGAGATGTACTGTTCACGCTCCACTAACTACACAGATCCCCCCCACACACACTTTTGCCATCAAGTTGGTTGCATTATTCCCCCCTCCTAGATACTGCATATAAAGTATATACTGTAGTGGCAAATAAGGTCTTGAATCCTATACTAAACACAAAACTACCCAATAATACTGCTAATTGAAATAAACGGCACATTCACTTATGAAAGCATGCTGCTGAAAGTATTAGATCACTAAATTATAATGACAATATAAAAAACACTAGAAAATTACATGTTTGTATTCTCACCTGGGTTTTCCCTCCAGTACTTTCTTGGACCGCAGAACGAGACAATGCAGTGGTGGCACAAAAACAAGAGAAGCAGCCACTAAATATATTACTGACCCCAAATGCAATGAATTCCTGTAAAGAAAACAAGTTGATATCAAATAATTATCAAACAGTACTACTACTACTATTAACTACTGTTAATTCTGAATGGACGTTAAACTTTACCTGATTTCCATCAATCTCATAATTATATTTTATGGCATACACTTTTCCCAGAGAAACAGCAAGGGCATATGCCAGAATTCCAATAGAGAATGCTGGCACAATAATTTGTGGAAAGAGGCTGACGTCAGGTGCCACCGGTGGTATGAAGCTTAATTTTAAAATATAGAAAATAATGTTTAGACTTCATCATCAGGAAACCACATTGACAGAAGCAAATTTATCAGTGTTTTGGTAGTCATCACCTTACAGTGTACTATGTCATACCTTCTACCTTTGTGTGGTCATATGAAGAAGCAATATTTTTAATATACGTTTTTAGGGTACTGTAGCATCCAAATCTGTTGCAAATTCTAACACAAAGACATACATCTCAGCAGAAGCCAGTGGAACCATTGTAAACTAGTGGGGTCAGCTGAGCTCTGGTGATAAATCCAGTGCTGTGTGTCCAATTTTATAGGAGAACACATGTGAAAAGAGACTTAGATCTATGTTTTACTCACCCACTTGGGACATTCTTCACAATGGCTGCATTATAAGTCTCTTCCAGGTTAACTCCATATGATATTCCTGTAGCAACTATTGCCTAAGGATTAAAAAAGGGGAAGAAAAATACTTACAGGCTCATGGGATGGAAATCACTTGTACTTCTGCACTGTCCACAACTTTTAGACAGCATTAATAAATTTGTCCCAATGTTTTTGAAAATGCCAAAATCATAAAATCCTAGTTCCTTTAAATTTTACTATTATGCAGGAGTAAGCTGTTCTGTTATCAATATCTTTTATCTCTTATTTTTTTTAGTTGTCACATTGCTACAACTTTTCAATAATTCCACTAGAGATCAGCGTTATACTCCATCTATACACAGAATAATATGCCTATGCCTCTGTTTCTGAAATAAACCTCTTCAACCAAAAGGGATATTTTGTTTGTTTATTATTTGCTGCTTTTCCACCATTTTATAACACATAAAATTTGAATACCAAGTGCTGATAAAAAGCTTGTACAGTTCCACAATGTTAGCAATGAAAACATCAAGTGAAAAATTATGAAAAGTTTGGTTTTAGACTAAAGTGAAGAATTTAAACATTTCTTAAAGACTTAGACTAAAGTGAAGAATTTAAACATTTCTTAAAGATCAAGAAAATGGTGCAACTTTTTTGACAATGTACAGTAAGTTTCACAGCATAATGAAAGTATAATTTGTCCCACAAATAACAAGTCCTCACACAGCGCTGTAAATGGGGTAATAAAACGGGCATGAGAATTTTCAAACTACTGTATTTTTTGGACTCTAAAACGCACTTTTTAGCAAGAAAAAATCTTGCAAAAAAGTCCCTGCGTCTAATAGACCGAAGGTCAGGAGGATCCAGCACTCCCAGACCCTCCTGACCGATGCAATGGAGATCGGATGATGCCCTGAAATAGCGCTTCATCCGATCTCCCAGAGAGGAGAGCCTTCGGCAGGACATACAGGACCTGCGGTGATGTCAGAAGCATGTGACTGATCACATGCTTCTTACATCACCACATGTCTGATGCTGACGAGAATAGGGACGTGCTGCGCTGGGACAGGGTAAGAAGAAAAGGAGGGCAGGGGGGAAGGGTTCTGTATGTGTGTAGTACTTCCCAGTGTGTTCCTTATATGTGTATAGTAGAGCTGTGTGTGTATTCATGTGTATAGTACTTACCAGTGTGTTTCATATACGTGTATAGTAGGGCTGTTTGTGTATTCATTTGTGTAGTACTTCCCAGTGTGTTCCTTATATGTGTATAGTAGAGCTGTGTGTGTATTCATGTGTATAGTACTTCCCAGTGTGTTTCATATATGTGTATAGTAGGACTGTGTGTGTATTCATTTGTGTAGTACTTCCCAGTGTGTTCCTTATATGTGTATAGTAGAGCTGTGTGTGTATTCATGTGTAGAGTAGTTCCCAGAGTGTTCCTTATTTGTGCATAGCAGAGCTGTGTGTGTATTCATGTGTAGAGTACTTCCCAGAGTGTTCCTTATATGTGTATAGTAGAGCTGTGTGTGTATTCATGTGTATAGTACTTCCCAGAGTGTTACTTATGTGCGTATAGTAGAGCTGTGTATGTATTCATGTGTGTAGTACTTCCCAGAGTGTTCCTTATATGTGTATGGTAGAGCTGTGTATGCATTCATGTGTGTAGTACTTCCCACAGTGTTCCTTATATGTGTGTAATTGGGAAGTACTATACACATGAATAGATACACAGCACTATTACACACATATAAGGAACACTCTGGGAAGTACTATACACATGAATACATACAAAGCACTGTGTTACTTATACATGTATAGTAGAGCTGTGTATGTATTTATGTGTAGAGTAGTTCCCACTGTGTTCCTTATATGTGTATAGTAGAGCTGTGTGTGTATTGATGTGTATAGAACTTCCCAGAGTGTTCCTTATATGTGTATAGTAGAGCTGCGTATGTATTCATGTGTATAGTAGCGCCCGGTCAGTATGTGTATATGTTGCAGTGCCTACTGTGTACAGTAGTGAACAGTGTATGCAGCAGTGGTGAGTGTGTTCCTATTTCTGTTTGTGTGTGTTAGCTGATCTGTGTGTGTAAATGTATGGATGAAGCAGGGCTGTGTGTGTAAATGTATGGATGAAGCAAAGCTGTGTGTGCTGTGCTTTAGTGCGACCAACAGCGATATTTTAATTGGTTTAGAATATATTTTTCCTTTTTTGGAAGCCTTAATCTGGGGTGCGTCTTATAGTGAAGAGCATTTTATAGTCCGAAAAATAGTCAAAGCTATAGCTAAATTTAATCCTACATACAGATTAGCAACTTCAATGGGAATTATAATGTATCTGACTTACCACAATGACTTCAATGGGAATTGGAATGCGCATAATATGTTTATAACGTTCGTTTATGTCTTTCACCACTAAACATAACACCAAAGTTATCAATCCAGCCGTAAGATCAGCAAAATTAGTTTGACCAATGTGGGCAAAGATATCAATAGTTGTCTAAATAAAAAATAAAAACTAACAGTCAGTACAGTGCCAAAAAGGATTTTAATTATTTCCTTAGACATGAATAAGAGCTTCCGATCAGTTCCTAGGGCCAGCCCTTAACATATAGCTTTAAGAAACAACAGGCTGTGGATTCATTTAAAATGGAAAGCACTATTTTTACATATGCTTTTTAGAAAGACTTCTTGGTTTGCAGTAACTTGCTCCTAGTTTTAGCCTTACTCATGTGGACTACCACTTGGGTAGCCATGATTTAACCTAAATATGCTTACAGCTTGTGCTTTTCTTCTTTATGCCAAGATATGTCTTCATAAGGCCTGAAACATTTCTATAGCGCTAGAAAAAAATGCTAAATACCCCAGGGTGCTCCGGGTGCTTTTAACAGAGGCTGCCCGGCGCTCCTTTGGCTCCTAATTATGCATGTCTCCGATGCGTTATCATTTCAACCCACTCCATCCTGTCCCCCGTCCCTCAAAGTCTTGTGCATGTGAGTCGGCGGTTACTTGATAAAGATGAGGACTGCTCATGTGCATGCCTTCTCGAGAGCTGTATGACGTCAATGGGAGGGAGTGGCTGAAAAAGATATCATGCTGGAGGCGTGCATAATTGGGAGCCGAAGGAGTACCAGGTGTCCTGTGTGACAAGCACAGAAGCACCCGGGGCTATACAGGCAGTCCCCGGGTTACATACAAGATAGGTTCTGTAGGTTTGTTGAGTTGAGCTGAGTTTGTATGCAAGTCGGAACTGTATACTTTATAATTGTAACCCCAGACAAAAATGTTTTGGTCTCTGTGACAATTGAATTTTAAAAATGTTGGTTTGTCATAAGAACCAGGATTAACAATAAATCTTAATTTATTTTTTTGTAGCCTAGGACTAAAGTACAGTAAATTACCAAAATCCAGAGGTCCGTTTGTAACTAGGGGTCGTATGTAAGTCAGGTGTTCTTAAGTAGGAGACCGCCTGTATACTACATTTTTTTTAAAAGTCTTTTTTAAAGTAGCAAATGTATGTATTCCAGATCAGTTGCTGTAATGTGTACAATTATAAAGTTAATGAACTTACATAAACCATTGACAGTACTCCACTGTAATTTGTTGAGGGGATGTTGAGAATAAGTTTGATCTGTGATATTAGTACTTGAACAGCAGCAGCTGTGGTAAATCCTCGAACTAATGGATCTCCCAGGTACCTTACAACAAATCCAAACTGTAGAGCTCCCAATACAAGCTATGGATAAAACAAAGAAACAACTGTTTAAATCTTAACATGTGGTTCAGTAAAGTTGGTAAAAAGTCTCATAAATCCTTGGCCATAAAGGTAACACCCTGTGAGGACATATTAGATCTTTAGCAGAGAAAGGGTCATACATTTTGCCAATTTTTTTTTTGGGATAGTAGATTTTTCAGATGTAGAGTTCCATTCTACATTCAGAACCTTTTTGTAATTTCAACGACAATATCTTTGTTACATACCTGATGATAGAAATTTCTTCTTTCTCCACAAAAAGGATTACAGATCAATACATTTCAGATTATATATGCCCACATTAGTGGAGGGGAGTAGGAGGGGTGAAGTAAGAAAAAAACTGATGGCCTGTCTTTGGATATCAGATTAACTCCTGGCATCCCTGTTGATCAGCAGGATGAAACGGCTCAATACCAGGTATAGCTTTGTAGCTTTTGAAGTGGCTGTGCCTAGTGCTGGTCAGTTTCACTGTGTTTAAGAAACTGAAATAAATAAACATATCACTCTCTAAAATGAATTACCTGTATTATTCCAATTAAGAAACTCAAATTGCTTGATATAAGAACTCTTGCAGCATCCCGGGCTTCGTAATCTATCAGTGTTTCATTTAATGTAGAATTGGTAATGATAAATTTCTCATCAGGAGCCAGAGAAAGTACAACTTGTCCAACCATCAAACAGATAACTGGAAAGGGTCCTGTGGGTAAAAAATTATTTTATGATATACAAGGCAGTGTCTTATTCATAACAAGTTTTTTCTTGTCAGTGATCTGCTGTAAAACTGGTCAGGGTAAGAGGTAAGCATAAATGTGTTTTATTCACCGGGTTTACATTTCCTTTTAACGCAGTTATATCCAAGTCGTTTCTATACATTTTTATTGAAATCCAAGTTGGGACAGCTACTTCTGATGTCAACAGATGTCATCATTGAAATATATTCACCAGTATTCTTCCTTTTTTTTAAAACTTTTTATAGAAATGTCTGGCAACCTAATTTTCCATATACAGTTCCTAGCAAAAGTATTTGGCCCCGTTGAACTTTTCTACCTTTTGTCACATGGAATCAACAACAATTGGAACACAATTGTGAATTAAAACAAAATTTATTGCATATTTTAAGCAATCATATTGAAATGGAAGGGGTATCGGACAAATCCAAATTGCAAATCCACCAAGACCCGACTATACCTCTAAACTTTCATCTCAAAGAAAAAGACTGATCAGAGATGAAGCCAAGAGGCCCATGATCACTCTGGATGAACTGCCGAAGACATAATAAAAGACATACCGTATATACTTGAGTATAAGCCGACCCGAGTATTAGCCAAGGTACCCAATTTTAACACAAAAACTGGAAAGCCTATTGACTCGACTATAAGCCGGGGGTGGGAAATGCATTAGTGCATTGGAAATGCACAGCCTCCCAGTATATAGCCAGCCAGCCCACTGTAGTAAAAAAAAAAAAGAACACTGTACTCACCTTTCCGACGTCCCCCGTAGGTCCTCTGCTTCCAATGCTGCCTCGGGTCCTTCAGTCCTCTTCGGGTTTTTCCGGTCCTCTACGGCTCCTTTTAGGGATGTTCCACTCCTCTTCGGGTCATCGCGCTCGGCCGGCAATCAAAATTACGTCAGCCGCTTGCCGACGTCGTTGTTTGTGAGCCGCCAGCATCGAGGGGACCTGAAGAGGAGCGTAACTTCCCGGAGCCGAAGAGGAGTGGAAGTACCTGAAGAGGATCCGAAGGACCCGAGGCGGCACCAGAGCATCGGAAGCAGAAGAGGATCTACAGGGAACGTCGGAATGGTGACTACAGTGTTAATGTTTTTAAATAAACTCGAGTATAAGCCAAGTTAGGGTTTTTCAGCATTTTGTGCTGAAAAACTCGGCTTATACTCGAGTGTATACGCTACTAGTTTTAATAGTGTGCTGTCACCAGAGATGAGACGAGATATCAGAAATTGCTTTGTGAACACCGGTCGGTACCAGGATACCAAAGGTGGGGGATACTCCAGTAGAACTTGATTGAGATTGAATCAGGAAAGAAAGTGTTTGTAACCTAGCACATAAATGTGGTAACATCTTACAATAGATATAAGATAACACTTCAACTACGCAAGTAGAAAAAAGTGGATAAAAAAGCCGGCTCACCCAACCTTAGGACCACTCTAGGCATTAGACCTCTTGGACATCTCTTGGTGCACGGAAAATACTCCATCCATAGCCATATGGTACAAATTGGAAACAAGGTTAGGACCGGCACAACATGAAGGTAATCCGCGGGTGTTCTTTTGCCAAATATGCTTCCTTTATTGTATAAAAATGCTTCAACATACACGAGGAGGCAAACTGGTTAACGCGTTTCGACGCAAGGCGTCTTACTCATAACCTGCATTTACTCCCAATGCGTTCACTACTTCAGCTGTGTGGGTGGAGGAGGTGCCCACACCTCCAGGTCACATGGTCGGAGGTACGCCTCGTACCATATCTCAAAGTAACAGGTAAGCTGGATAGTTATTCAGAAATTGGTATAAAACAAAATCAATGTCATAAAATACATTCCTATAACGTTACATACTTAACAGTAACTGCATAGATGGTAAATGGTGCAATGGGAACATGCCAAAAATATATAAGTGTACACATGTCATAAGCGTGTACATGCCGCTAAGTCTCATGGAGAAAAAAAACACATATATATGGAACATAGACAATGATTTATACATCTTAGAACCACACAGTTGAAGCCTCAGAAATGAGGAGTGGAGGAACATGAAAAATAAACAAATAATACACCTAGCGTAATAGAGCCCCATAGAAAAAAATGACTAATTCTGAGGAAGAAATCAGGATCAAAACATAAAAAAAAAAATATAAAAAATATATGGAGACAGGAATACAGACATATATATGCAACCCTTTATACATAAAATCTAAATGTATATCCCATACCTCCAATACTCTAACTAACTGAAACCCCACTGTGTGGTGAATTGATACAATTGCATAACAAATAAATACCAAAGTATCTTCGCAAAAATGGCAGACTACATATTCTAGAGTGTATACATCACCCAGTGGGAGAAAGCTTTGTCTCTTGTTCCACCAACATCAGCTATCCCA
Source organism: Engystomops pustulosus (assembly GCA_019512145.1). NCBI lineage: Eukaryota > Metazoa > Chordata > Amphibia > Anura > Leptodactylidae > Engystomops > Engystomops pustulosus. The sequence continues at coordinate 103,702,586 of CM033644.1, read as the reverse complement.
TTAAATCTTACCTTAATTGCAATACCCACAATGCAATCTACAATCAAGTGTGGGGAATGTTACAAACAATATATATGACATACCACAGGCCCCATCAGGATTCAACAGCCTCCAAACATTTTAGGGAAATACACAAAAAAATCGACCCGTCACTTTTTGTGGATGGGAATTAAAAGTGTTACACGTCCCATAGATTTTATGTATAAAGGGGTGTATATATGATTTATTAATGTTTTGATCCTGATGTCTTCCTCAGAATTAGTACATTTTTTATATGGGGCTCTATTACGCTTGGTGTATACATCTGGCTAGTTTATTTATTTCTCATGTTCCTCCACTCCTGTGTGGTTCCAAGATATATAATTAATTGTCTTTTGTATATGTATTTTTGGCATGTTCCCATTGCACCATTTATGATCTATGTGGTTACTGTAAAGTATGTAACGTGATGTTTTTATGACATTGATTTTGTTTTATACCAACTTCTGAATAACTATCCAGCTTACCTGATAATATGAGATATGGTGCGAGCTGTACCTCTGATCATGTGACCTGGAGGTGTGAGTGAGACTCCTCCCCCCCCTGCATAGCTGATGTAGCTGTAAGGTGAACGCATTGGGAGTGAATGCAGGTTATGAGTAAGACGCCTTGCGTCGAAACGCGTTAACCAGTTTGCCTCCTCGTGTATGTTGAAGCATTTTTATACAATAAAGGAAGCATATTTGGCAAAAGAACAACAGCGGATTCCGTTCATGTTGTGCGGGTCCTAACTTTGTTTCCAACATCTTTTTTTTTTTTTTTTTAAACTGTATTTATTGAGCTTTTCCAGTTTTATAGGAAAACAAGACCCCAACATAGGGTCAACAATACAAACATTGGGTGTGGGACCCACAGGAGAAAGGGGAAGGAAGGGGTATGGAAAAAAAGGAAGGGAGAAGATCTATCAGGTCACTATGTTTCATTGAATTCAGAATGGCAATTCCCGCGTTAGCGGGATCCTTTTCCAAGTATTGGAAATCCATAAGGTATTGGCTTGTAGAATGATGGCCTGTACAGTTCTGGGAGAAAGGACAGGAGGGGGAGGAGGGGGGACACACACAGTATAATTAACACAAAACAAAACCAAAGAATCATGGCACATGCTCATCCTCTCATCCCTGGAGGGTACGCCACCCCCAACCCAGCCCAAGCATGCTGTATTATAAGATGTTACCACATTCATATATTAGATTACAAACACTAACATTCCTTTTCCAATTTCAATCAATCTATCCAGTCATACGCATTATATATCTGAGCTTGTCTAGAAACATTCTGAAATGTTTCCAACATCTTATAATATAACATGCTTGGGCTGGGGAGAGGTGGCGTAGTCTCCGGGGATGAGATGATGAGCAAGTGTCATGATTCTTTGGTTTTGGTTTGTGTTAATTATATTATGTGTTTCCCCCGATCCTTTCCCCCAGAACTGGGTAAAACTACCCTACAAGTCCATCATTTTACCAGCCAATACTTTTGGATTTCGACCTTTAAGCTGGAAAAGGATCCCACTAACAGCTGGAGAGAACTGGAGTTGCCATTCTGAATTCTTCTGTGGGTCTTAGACTCAATGTTTGTATTGATGACCCTATGTTGGGGTCTTGTTCTCTTATAAAATTGGAAAAATTCTCAATAAATACAGTTAAAAAAATAAAAAAAATAAAAGACATACTTTTGCAAGGCACTGTATATGGTTAAATGTTCTATGTGCCTGACTACTACATGAGGCATAACAGGATTGTATTTAGAAGCCACCAGAAAACTTTATCCTCTTATGTAAATAAAAGACATGGAATGTTATGGCTACATTGATTTTTTTCTATAATTAAAATGGGCTTACCGATGGAAATGTGCTTAGAAGTTCCCAAGAAAAAGTAGGTCAAGATGGGAAAGAAGGAGGAATACAGTCCATATCCCACTGGAACTTCAGCAAGTAATGCAAATGCCAAACCTGCAAAAAAAAAAAAATAACACCTAAAGACAAGGAGATATTTTTGCTGCCAATGATTACAGAGATTGATGATCTAAATGATCTAATTATGGTATCCTGTCTTAAAGTGACATTTACTATATTTTCAATAGCCTCTGTTTAAGTTATCTGGCTTAGGCTACAGCTAAAATAGTCAAACATAGTGGAGATTCTTTCTGATGCACTAACCAGATCTACTAAGAGGTTAGAGCCACTTAGTAGATGCAGAACCCTTTGCACTGGCAGTTGGGAATTAACCATTCAAAACTCTTCATAAACTCCACCCAATGGGTTTGGGTGAGCACCAAACAAGTTACTTTTTAATGGAACCCACGTCCTTGGTGCATCTGTGCCTCTCTCCAGCCCTACTGCTTTGCCTTTGATTCTGAGCTGCCTGTCTCGACCTCCTGCCTGTCCTCGACCATGATTCTGCCTCACAACTCTGTACCTCGCCTTGGCCGCCACCACGAGCAAAGTCACGCCTGTGGAGCAACCAGGTGGTATCCCGCCGCAGCAAGTCCAACTCGCTTTGCGGCATGCTCTGGTGGCAGCCAGGTGCCACTTAGGCTCTGCTCCTAGGTGTCGGCTTACATCATCATTTGCAATGGTACAGTGGGTCCACTACCCCTGAATAATGACACTTATATGCAACTCACCTGATGTGAGTCCAACCCATAGTAAATTGTACTTGAATTGCCCTGTCTCCTTGTTCCTGATTGAGAGACTATGATATTCTGCTGTATGGAGAGTTCTGTTACATCATTGGGCACTTCAAGTCATGTGACCAGGAAGACATCATCTAAGATCCTCTTACATCTGCAACATCTACCTCATGTATCTGATCACATGAACTCACAGCATGAGGATGGGGAGGAGCCGAAGTCCATGGAGGCTTCTGTGTTTTCATGTGATCAGATGTATGCACGGTGTACAGTTTGCTAATGTTAGGAGGCTAAAGGATCTGGGATGTTGTCACTCTGGTCACATGACATGCTGAGAAGAGGCATGGGACATGGGAAGGAGTAGATGTGAGGGGTGTTCCAAACAGGACAAGCCATCTCTGATGCCAGGGAACATAACATAAATTAGATTTTTGTGAATGTAAGGGAATAATTTTTAGCTAAAAGAAAGGTGTCAGTTACTTAATAGAGCTCTATAGGAACTTATCACTAGCTGTATATGTGAAAACGTGGTCCTCTTTGAGGAGTTTACCGGGGATTACTTTAGGTTGGCCCAGTAGCGTTTAAAGATATACCGTGTTTCCCCGAAAGTAAGACAGTGTCTTACATTTTTTTTACCCCCAAAAGTCCCACTTTGTCTTACTTTCGGGGTATGTCTTATATTGGAAAAAAATTGTAAATTTTTGTTTTAACCATAAAATTAACATTTATTAACAGGCTGAACAGTATGATATTCACCACCAAACAGTTTTATAAAAGCAAGTGCCAAGAATTATACAGTGTAATGGGTGGTTATACAGTGTGAGGGGGGGGGGGGGGGGGCATATACAGTGTGGGAGGTTATGGACAGTGTAAGGGGGCATTATACGTGTGGGGGGTTACATTAAGGGGGGGCATTAACGTGTGGAGGTTATAATTGTGAGTAGGGGCATTATCAAGTGCAGAGGGGGATGGGTGTTTTAACACAACCATAGAACTGTGCAAGCAAACACACTGACACACCACAATGCATACATTATACATGTAAATAAACATGCACACAATGTTCACATATAGATCAAGCATCACATCTACATACACATTACCAAAACATACATACTTTTCAGTGTCACTGCGGCAGGGCTGAGTAGAGAGGCTGGTCCAGGCTGACGTGCTCCCTGCTCCCCCCCTCCAGGTCCGACTGATGTAGCAGTTAGTTAGTCAGCTACACAGGAGGGGAGGAGCTGCTCCATTAACACAGACGGCAGCCACAGCAGGAAGCTTCTCCCTCGGCTCCATGCTGCAGACTCACACTGTGCAGCCCTGTCTCCTCTCTCCTCATGTGACCGGGAGCCTGCACGGTGTAGCTGAGCTCCGTCACATAATCTTCTATCCCCAGGTGCTACCGCAGTGACATAAAGAGGCTTCAGCACCCGGCTCCGGCAGCTCTAACTATGTCTTACTTTTCGGGTAGTCTTAACATTAGCCTACCCCCTAAAACACCCACACTCTTACTATCGGGGTGTCTTACTATCGGGGAAACACGGTACCAGCTGAAACACCCATGTAAATCACAAACACTTAAGGTGTTTGTGTCAGGAATGTTCTATCTGGTAACTCTCTCTTGCCTTTCTCTAACCGGTTTAAAAATATGCAAATTAGCCTGTGGGGTTCAGGGTACATCATAACCAGATAAACCCTCCATCTTGATACTTTTAATTCAAATAATTTGTGTTTTCCTTTGTAAATATTGCTTAAAAACAAAACAAAAATGTGCTGAAAAACCACAACTCAACTTATACACAAGTGCATAAAAATAACTTCCATACTCCCCTTCCAATGCGCCCTGAAGCTCCTCTTACTTATTCTCTTCACTGATAACAGAGCTCTGCTGTTAAGATTGGGGTACACAAAAGACAGGGATAGTGTACCCTGAGCTTGCCCAACCTCTGTCCCTTCCTATATCCCCCCCACGCTAAACCGTGGGGCGACTACTTGAAGACTCGAAATACCTGGATAAGTGTGGGAAGGGAAACACAAACAGACTGACAACATAAAACACAAAAGAATGGTAAACTAGCCGGAGTCACAACAAGAGGGTACGTCCATAGCAAAATCAGTAGGCAAAGAGTCAATGTCAAAACGAGCCGAGGTCACAACGATATAGACCAGAGCAGTCAAACCTAATGCTGAGAGCGAGTGGTGAGAGGATTTCAAACACAGGCACATGTTGACTAGTGAAGCCTGCAATTTATGCAGCCAAAAGCCCCACCTTCCAGACACCTGATTGGAGCTGGACAGCTTCTGGGAATTAACCCCTCTGGTGCAAACAACCAGCCACCAACCAGAGGTACACACTTCCCAGCAGTTCCGAACACAACTCCTAGACGCGCGAGATCTTAGCAGCCGCTGCCGGGACGAGAGGTGGAGTTTTGCGCGGATCATGCGCCGGGGTTTCGGAAACGCTGCTGGCACCACCAGAAATCCAGCATTTCTCCCTAGCGAACCTGCCGTACCCCCCCCCCCCCTGACAGGGGCCTTCTACCCCTAAGCTTAAAGATGGCTCTGAGGGTAGGGCTGATGGAATTAACCTGATACTGCGGAGCATGAACATCTCTAGCGGAACCCAAGACCTATCCTCAGGACCAAAACCTTTCAATGGACCAGGTACTGCAGGGAGTTTACCTACCCATCTGGAATTCACAACTTTTACTTTTCAACTCATCAGATTCCCTCACACTAGATGGAGGAGGAGGGTCAGGAAGAGGCAAAACAGCTCAACATAACCGCTTCAGAAGACTCTAGGAGGGTTTATGAACCCGCCACCCTGCTGGAAGTGTAATCTGAAGGAACCGGTTAACAATATGAGTAACAACAAACGCCTACAAACCGGGCGCAAACTTCAAAGAGGGACCTTCAATTTAGGTTTTTCCGTGGATAACCACACTTTATCCCCCACCACAAACGTATCGGAGTTAGTGTGCCTTCTTTCAGTCTGTTGGACCATAGAATTTGTGCCCTCTGAATATTCTCCCGAACTTGTGACCAGAGTGAGCGCAACTTGGATGTAATAGCTTCCGCTCGAGGAATATTAGAGACGGCCGATGAAAAAGAGAAACGAGGATGAAACCAAATTGCAGAAAAACGGAGATACCTGGGGGACGAACTACAGTGGTTATTAATAGCAAATTCTGCGGAGGAATTCCCCCACTGGTCCTGACTGTCCGAGACAAAGAGTCGCAGATATTGAATCATCTCCTGATTCATTCTCTCGGACTGACCGTTAGACTCAGGGTGAAACGCCGACGAGAATGACAATTAACTTCCACGTCTAGAACAAAATGCTCGCCAAAATTTTGGAAACAAATTGTACGCATATCATCTGGTATACACATATTCTTATAAAACAATTCAGCCTAATTCTTCACTGAAGGTACTTTTTTAGTGTCCCATTTTAGAGAAACGGTCCACACCACCCAAATCACTGTACAGCCTTGAGATGCTAGCAGATCAAGTGACAAATCCATAGACACTTTAGACCACGGCCCTGGTGGAACTGGAAGCGGAAGAAGAGGCCCCTCAACTTCTCCGGGAGTCTTTCCTCCTGCCACAGACCTGACAGGCTTGGACAAATGCGTGCACATCATTAGTCATGTGAGGCCACCAGTAACTTCTCTTAAGTGATCCATGGTACTCCGCATTCCCGGATGACCTGCCAATACCGAGCAATCGTCTCCTCAACACTCTCAAACGACAAAAAGAGGAACAAAATAATTTGCCTTCCGGAGGTCTTTAGGTGCAGATCTTTGTCCTGCAAAAATTTGAGAGGAGAGGTGGGAGGAGACCTGCCCCAGCACAACCCCTGGAGACAAAATATTACTGTCAGTAGCCTTTGGAAGCTCAGGAGTCCCGAAGCTACGGACAAGGCATCACCTTCACATTTTTTGACCCAGGTCGGTAGGTTGACAACAAAATAAAGCGAGAAAAAACAAGGCCCACCTAGCCTGACGTGAGTTCAAGCGCTTAGCAGATCCAAATATACTAAGTTCTTATGATCCATTAGCACAGTTATCGATGAAGAGCTCCCTCCAAAAAGTGCCGCCAGACTTCAAATGCCCACTTACTGGCAGGGCTCTCGATTACCAATATCATAATTCCTCTCACAAAGAAAACTTTCTAGAGAAATATGCACAGGGCCTAATCTTGCTGAGAGTGGAGGACCCCTGAGACAACACTGCACCCACTCCTACCTCGGATGCATCAACCTCCCACAACAAACGGTTAGAGAGAGTCAGTTGGACCAAAACTGGGGCTGACGAGAATGCCGCTTTTAAAGTTTCAAGCGTCAGAGCAAGCGGCAGGGGACCAATTGTTTGGGATCAGCACCCCTACGGTTAGAATCCACTGAGGGTTGGCGATCACGGAAAAGTTCTTTATAAAAGTTCGATAGTTAGCGAAACCTAAAACGTTGTAGGGCCTTAAGATTGGTAGGCCGAACCCAGTCCGTGAGCGCCTAACCTTACTCGGATCCATCTGTACATCAGGGGGAGTCACAACATAACCTAAGAAGGAAACCTTCTGGACGCAAAACACACTTTTCCAGCTTAGCGAAGAGGTGGTTTTTGCGCACCGGGTAAGAACTGGCGGAGATGTGTCCTGGCGAGAAACATATCAGGAGAGAAAATCAAGATATCGTCTAGCCACCACCATAAACACACCGACGTAATCATGAAATGGAGTTCAATAAACCCTTGAAAACCGCTGGGGCATTACTCAAACCAAGGGCATAACCAGGTATTTCAAAGTGTCCCAAAGGTGTATATTAAATGCGGTTTTCCACTCATCCCCTTCCTGGATCCGAATCATGTAGAAGCCCCTCTGAGATCTAATTTAGGAAAACTTGGGACCCCAGAAACCTGATTTAAGAGATCCGGGATCAAGGGGAGACCTGATTTTTTTACCGTTATCTTATTTAATTCTCGATAATCAATACACGGCCGTAACCACATCTTTTTTCTCAACAAAAAAGAACCCGGCCCGAGTGGGCGACTCGAGGGACGGTATGTCGATTGCCAAACTCTCATCAATATCTCCTCAGTGACTCCCGTTCTGGTACTGACAGGTTATGTATAACGACCCTTTGGTAATCTAGCATCAGGAGAAGGTCAATTTTACATCAACTCCCTGTGAGGAGGAAGAGACTTGGGACAGGGTTTTGAAAACACATCTGAGTAATCAGAGAGAAACCTGAAAGACTCTGATCTTCCGCCACCACTGTACATAATGAAATCTGGTCATGATCCTTACATGGGACCCCAGTGAACAGCTCCAGAGTTTCCCAATTATTACCGGATTTGGATTCGGAGCAGGGTAGACCAACACTGACATTTTCAGACAGTTTTCTCATACTAGAAAGAACACCATTCTGCATGCATGCTCCTACCATAGCTTTATCTGCGGGTTCGGAATTTAATCACCTGCCTGTAGAGGGGGTCATCCGCACCCGACATCTGGATAGGATTGGACATGGAATCAATACAGTCAAACGAGAACAAAATTATATCAATTAACTTAGATGCAGCACCTCGAATCCAAAAAGGCGAGACCTGGCAGGAAACACTGAAACTTAACCGTACAGGTAAATACATTCTAGAACACATTGGGAGTACTGAGCTCCTAAGCAGTCCCCCTGACCTCTGCTTAGGAGCTGCCTCTTGGAACAGGTGTTGATCTGATGATCAGGGACTTCCACAGTAGAAAAAAGATGGACGTCTCAGTCGCGATTTGCTTCCGCTGTGCAGGAGAGATGCTATCCAGCTACATGGATTCCAATTGGCTGACAGTTCAGAGACACCCGAGGTGATCGCCTGGATCTTAGGCGACTCAACTCGGATGACCAGAGTCATAGCATCATCTAATGTCTGAGGCTCGGCATAGCTAAGACTAATCCTGTACTCGGTCTGACAGTCCGGACATAAATTGGTCTTTTAGGCGCAGTCATTCCATTGCGAGTCAGTCACATACTGTCTGAACTGGCCACATAATCTTCTGCTGTCTGTTTTCCCCTGAACCGAGATCTAAGGGTGGGAAACTGCCAGTGCTCGCGTTCAGGTTCGTCATAAATCTGCCCTAAGCAGAAAACAAGCGTCAAGAGAGAACGGGATGAAGAGTCAGGTGGGAGAGAAAAGGCCCAATTTTGCGGATCCCCACGCACAGGGAAATTACCCAGCCCCCCCTTTGAGTCTCTGTGCCCGTGAACGAGGCGTAAAGAAAATAAAGTTTACAGCCTCCCGAAATGAAAAAGATTCTCTACGTCACCAAAAAAACAGTCAGGGAGTGATACCTGGTTCAGGCGTGGGGTGGCAGTGGGATCCTGCGGGGTGTCTGCCGTGAACCTGCATAGATTCCGAATTTGTGAGACGGGACTAGATCCTGAACAAGGTGAGTTAGGGTCTGGACCTGAGCGACCACAGCTGACAAAGGCTCCATGGGAGGAGAGAATGTAGCAGGTCGGATACAGGATGCAGACCTATGTGTGCCAGTGTTTCTGTTAGATTGGTAACACAAAAGACAGGGGATAGTTGTGCCTGAGCTTGCCCCAAACCTCTGTCCTCTCCTATAGCCCCCCCACGCTAAACCCGTGGGGCGACTACTTGAAGACTCGAAATACACGGATAGTGTGGAAAGGGAAACACAACAGACTGACTAACATAAAACACAGAATGGTAAACTAGCCGGAGTCACAACGAAGGGTACTTCATAGCAAAATCAGTAGGCAAAGAGTCAATGTCAAAAACGAGCCGGGTCACAACGATACAGATACAGACAAGTCAAACCTAATGCTGAGTAGCGAGTGGAGAAGGGATTTCAAACACTGGCACAGGTGACTAGTGAAGCTGCAATTTATGCGCCTAACCCCTCCTAAACCGATAGGACTGGACAGCTTCGGGAATTACCCCTATGTGCAGACAACCAGGACCCAACGAGTAGCACACTCCAAGCATTCCAACACAACTCCTAGACAGCCGCGAGATCTTATCAGCCGCTGCCCAGGACGATAGGTGAGCTTGGGGCGCGATATGCCGGTTCGGAGACCTGCTGGCCACCAGAAGAACCAGAATTCCCAGCATTTTCCGCTGCGAACCTGACTCTGCCCCTCCGGCTTACTCTATGACAGGCAGTGTAGCTGCTGCTACGTCATAGGTACACCGGTGGGCAAAGCGCATCAATGCTCTCTGTCCGCTCTATTACACTAGGAGAAGCAAGAGAGCCACGGGAGGAATCACGATAACTGTGAGTTTATTTTGTTTTAATGAGAATCACTAATAAATTGAAACACTTCTATAATTGCGTCATTTGTCTCGCCTTCCCCTTTCGCTTTCTTCGCTCTCCGCTCTCCCGGCCCCACATTTTCCTCGACTCTACTCCCCTACTCCTTACTTCTATCTACCTCGTCTATTCTTTGACCGTTTTCTGCTAATATGTAGGTGTATCCCGGTCATGTCTGTATGTATATATTTATTTGGGACTGCAGAGCATAATTAAAAGGTGTGCGCAGGGCATTATCATGGGTATAAACGTACTTAGTTCTGTAGTCAGAATTAACTGCGTAAACAATAATATTTTTATAATTCATTACATGTGATTTTATTCAATGTCAACATCCCCCAACTGGAGCCTAGCCTTTCTTTGGGCCTGGAGGCAGCCGGGGCACAGAATACCGGAGTGGTTGGCGGTTCGCCTAGGCACACTGATGTACGGTGCTGGTATGGGACTGGGGCTGTCCTACAGCTGGCAAGTCTCCAGCAGGTGGTGTGCGCAAGATATATCGAGGGAGAGGCTGGGGTACACGTTCTCCCTGGGGTAACCCCTGAGTGTCTGCAAGAATATGTCCCCTGGGTGATGGATGGGAGCCCGTGTTGGTGACAGCCGTATCAGGGATCAGACGGAGGCAACGTTGTGCAAAATAGCAGGTTTGGATTACTGGAGTGGTCATGGAGAGGAGTCCTCAGGAATTGCTCACACCTGGTAGTAGATGCTTGCTGGGGTGGAGCTGTGTCCAACTGGGGAAGCGCAGCTCTGATTGAATTCTCCTGACTCTGGGATTAGCTAAGTGTCAGATGATTGTGTACTGACACTGTCTCTCTCTTCACTCTGTATGCTGGTATTTTAATAGGATTGCTCTCTAGGGATAGCTGGTGGTAAAAACCTTGTGGTAGACCTTTGGCTCCTCCCATGCCCAGGGGTTTTATTCTCCTGGTCAGGTGGTGGCTACCTCTCAATCACACTCCAGTGTACATTGTAGAAACACAATTGGTCGATGACTCACATCCATTAAACCACTGCCTGTTCAGACGGATCTACGCTGCTGATTAGCTAATGACCCAGTGCTAGAACCTTCTAAAGGGTTCATGACTCCCTCAACAGCTCCATAACCTGGAGATGGGCGCTGTTCACACCTACTCTCTAGCCAATCTGTGGCAGGGGTTTGCAAATGCTTCAGCAAACACACAAATTGACGAAGAGTGGAATACATAAATGTATGTGTATCAAGATTGCAAAGATCGTATTGTAAGCAGACGTTTTCAGTTACTTAACCTCTTCAAAGAAGGAATGTTTTTGTTCAGTCTTTCAGTAAGGCGGGTTTGTACACTCAAGCAGTAAGTTATTCGCCTACAATGAAAACTTACACTTTACTCTTTTCAGGGTGGTGTCCATATTTGAAGGTACTTCAAGGACAGATTAAGTCTTCAATGCAGACATGAGACAAGGTAGGAGGGGTTGTGGCCATGTGCAGCAGATTGGAACATGTGATACTGACTAGTTTTTACCTGGATGAAAGTCTATGTGCTAGTTAAGCTCAATTCAAGAAAAATCCAAGGTTCACTATGATTCACATTGTAAAAGTGTAAGGTGTAACACCCAAACAGGCAGAAAATAAAGCATAGGTAATCAGTTTAGCAATGTGTGGAGCTGATAAGATTCAAGGGAATACCAACATATATAGAAGTACTTTGAATTGCCTAAAGTATATCATACCCTTGAAAACCACAGTTTACGTCGATACAACAATAAATTACATGAAAACGTATATGACTTTGTAGATATATTCCTTTCTTTGCATCTTACACATATCTGGGGTATAGGCTATATTATATTCCAAAGTATTATGGTACAGATGCTAATAAAACTGGATATTCCAAGATTTAGTATAATGTGTATGACTACAGGGCAGTCCCTGTTAAGTACAATATAGGTTCTTTAGGTTTGTACTTAAGTTGAATTTTGTATGTAAGTCGAAACAGGTAATATTTTATAAGTGAACTCGAGCCAAATTTTTTTCACTCTGGTCACATGACATGCTGAGAAGGCATGGCCATGGGGAGGAGTAGATAGGAGGCGTGTGCCAAACAGGACAAGCCACCTCTGATGCCAGGGAATAACATAAATTAGATTTTTGTGATGCAAGGGAAATAATTTTTAGCTAAAAGAAGGGTGTCAGTTAGTTATAGAGCTCTATAGGAACTTGGCACTAGCTGATATGGTGAACAAGTGGGTGACAGGTCTCTTGAGGAGTTTACCGGGGTTACTTTCGGTCGCCCAGTAGCGTTTTAAAGATATACCAGCTGAAACACCCATGTAAAATCTCACACACTTAAAACAACTTTTAAAATTCAAAGGCTGTTACAATGTCCCATCCCATTCCCACTGAACATGTCTCCCACTTCCCCTTTCTTCCCCTCCTTCTTCTGCCTGTTTAATCTAGCAGCAGCAAAAGTGAAGAGGCAGGAGAGACCTGCTCTGCTCATTGTAACAGGCTGTAAAAAGACATCACTGAGGTACCTTGGAAACACCCCCTCAGGCTCATTAGCATAATTTAGATTAGAAGGAGGCAATGAATAACAATATAAGATATTACCACAGTCACTGTGTCTGGATCTATAAATTTATTTCATACATTAATCATTATAAAGTCATCTATTCTTTATTATGTAAAATGAGGCTGTTCACATGGTCAGAGGAGTGATGTCACTCACCCCTGTTTCCCCCTCCCCTCTCCTCCCCTACTCATGCTGTGTTGTAATGATAGTAAGCATTGCTATGTGTGTGTCTGCATCTGCTGACATGCTGCATCCTCCTAATACACAGACACAGACATCAGCTACACAAGTACCTGACATGTTCTGCTATAACATGGCTGCATCCTGAGCTGTTGTATCTCCACCCTAAACCTCAGGCTGCAGGGGGCGTGGCCACCAGCAAGCACATGGAGCAGCCATCACAATTACACAGCTGTCGGTCATGCACTGGGGTGTGGCTGTGCCTCCCTCTCATGAATAAGCTGGACAGCTTAAATATGCTAATGCCTCATTGGACTTCACAGTCACTTTGCATACAGCTTTGAAGGACCTCTTGCTTGGGTTTACAGCAGGTAGGAAGACAATGAAGGGATAGAGGCAATGCTCTCTAATGTCAGTTTATGAAATCTTTAGATTAGGGGTTCTTTGCATGACGGGTTCTCTTTAAAGAAGACAAAATGAACCTAACCTTGTAATGTGCCAACAACCCTGTCATAGTCCTGAGATAAGGTCAGAACCAGCCCTCTTTCCATCGGTACTTTGGCACCAGTTAAGGACTGGAAAAAATTGCTTGAGCTTGAGACGATCTGTTGCTGGAGTACAGCTATAGTATAGAGCATAAACAATAAAATGACATAATTGTTAGAAGTGAAGATGCCAGTGGTAGTAATGGAATATTATTGAGAGAGTACTGACCGCCTTCTCACATTACATTTCTCTTAGAGGAAGAGATGCTGAATATATATACAGTCAAATATTTACAACAGGATTTCTGATTAAGGGCTCATTCAGATGGGCATTATATGTGTTTGCTATCCCTGGTTTTGCAAGTGACTATTCGTCTGTTCCTCGTTGTTGTTTGTGATTGACTTTGATCCGCGTTAAAAATGCACCATGACGATCCATGTGCGATATGTTTTATTAATGTTGGTGTTGCTGGGGAAAACCTCCAGGGGTGTTAACTGTGGTGTGAGATTTGTGAGCAACCACGTGTTTTCTTTGTGTTATGTCAACAGTCCATGCAGCACTTGAGGAGTAAGTGCAGGAAAGGAAAAGAGACAGCATGGGACGTGCCGCCACCTTTCAAATGATTCGGAAACGCCTCTTCACAGTGCCATTCAAACAAGGGTTGTAAAAATATATTCTCTGTCCACAGAATTCCATTGTTAGGGGGCCCCTTTAGGGCAATTTCCAGTTTGCCCCCACTCCACAACGTAGGCCATGGTTCATTTTGCAAACAAAAAATAACCATTAAACAAACGCATAAAGTGGAATGGGAACAGTACAAATAATATCCATATGCATGTAGTCGGGGTATAAATAGCTAACGCTAGTTGCTATCAGAAAAACAAGAGCATAAGAGTAATGCCATGGCCTAGAGTTTAAAATTATCTGTCCTCTAGGTGAAAAAAATATAGCAAGGCTATCCAAGGGAAGACGATGGCAAACAAGATATTACAGCAATACGTGATAATATATGAAGGTACAGCACCATAAAACATTATCCCAAATCAAATGTAACCAATTATAAGAAGAATTATACTGTAGGAAAAGTTGCCAAACAATGGAAGAAGAAGTTGAAGCAATGATAGTTTAGGAAGTGTATCTGGCCAAGAGGGGAAGGAAAACAAGTTACCATGTTATATGCAATCAACACATCTCATAACTAAAAAACTTCAGATTTCGGAACAAAATATATTGCACCTGCAGTCTATCCTGTCAATTTTGAGGAATACTTTTCTTTACAAGTTGTGTGTTCTCATGTCTCTTGGAAAGTTGTTGTCAGAGTATATTGTTCTCGAGTACATTATAATCATTACAACATAGACAATCATCCATCATTTCTTTTCCATCTGTAAATGACAAATAAAAATTAACTAATTTATGCTGATGATATGAATGTGAAATCACATGAACAAAATACTTTGTTGACTTTTCTTTTACAACAACATTGATTTTCCAACAGAAACCACCATAAAAATACAGTAATTAACAAATATATTTTAGCTGCTTTGTAACAAGTGCATCTACACAATACTACATCTCAAATGCTGTTTTAATTGTGCCACAAGCACATATCCATGGTTAGCAAATAATTAATCAATGAATATGTCTAATTTTAAAGAAAAATGAAGTGCGTTTGATCAAAACTTTTCGGCAGATTGTCATTTATTCAATATTGTAACCTCTAGGTTGCACTGTTGTCACCGTAACTCTCGCTGTAATAAGGGATAATTACATAATATGCACATTCTCGTTTAATTTCAGTATAATATTGCTCACAAATAGCAGAAATTTAAAAAATGGACATGACCGAAGAGAGCCACAAAATTGGTTTGTTTGTTTGCCCCTAGTATATACACAAGGGTAACCTGTATATGGGATGGTTCCTTTGCTGACACACAATTTTTTTTGATCTGCCTCAGGAGTGGTTTGATGCAGATTGAGCTGAGAGTTGCCACATATTTTCAGGTACACAATTGTTCATACACGATTTCCACTATCTCAGCTTTGACCATTAACGGAAACCTACCATGAGGAACTAAACACTTAGAAGTAGTTCTGATGGTAGATTCCTCTTTCCTGCCTCTGCCCAATTCTGGAATTTAATATATGGGAACCTACTTGTTAAAAACTTATTTAGTAATATGTAAATAAACTGCGAGGATTACTGGGGCGTGTACATAGCCTGGCCAGGGACTGGAAGGTTTAAGGCTATACACGCCACCAGTAGCCTGCGCAGTTAATTACAATATTACGAAAATAAAGTTTTTAACAAGTTATTATGTTCCATAATTTTTAATAACAGATTAGGGCGAGGGAGCAGAAAGAATCTACCACCAATCTACTTCTGAGTAGATTCCTCATGGTTGGTTCCTTTAAAGGTAAATATTTTTTATTATTATTGTTTAACAGCCCTTTAAGTGGTTTCAATATAGCCCAATATATTGTGTTGTATGTGGTTTTCTGATAGCAGGAATGATGCTTCTACCATCCTATCAGGTAATAACAGTGGTATTTTTAATGTTGAATTTCTGTAAATGGACACGTGTAGTATTCTATATGTGTGAGGATACCTTAGTCAGTTGCTAGCAAACAACTCCATTTAGAGGGTGTAACCTCATTTAGTCCTCCATTGCACCAGGCATAGCATTATACGAGGAAATGTGGAGAAATGGGGCTACTGCAAGCGGAGATCGTTCCACTGGAATGAGATTCCAAACAACCGCTCATGCGGAAATTAGCGTTATCAACAAAAATGGAGTTAACAATTGTAATAAAGGGTCCAGAGCATTAACACTTCTACAGATATAACAACAATTTGTTGAACGCCTGTAGCATAACTAATGTTGAAAAAATGTAAATGACTGGACACGAGATATGATAATTCTGAAGGTTCACATAAATTTGCAAGTCCCATTTTATGAAAATATGTACATTAAAAGAGAGACTATGCATGTTAATCTTTAGAAACTAATAATTCTATGGACAATTTACAAACTTTATGACAGGTACATTCAACTGAAATCAATTAACACAGTAAAAAGTCATATATATTAACATACCTGTGTTCCAGCCACTGAAGCTCTTGCCACATGAAGTGTAACACTACAAGGTTAGGAATCAAGAATATAAGACCTTGTAGGCCTTAGTAAAGCATGTTTTGACAAACCCATTTTCAGGTAGAATGAAACCTTCAGCTTGGCCACCATGACATTCTGATCTTCAAAAGATTTCCTCTACACCGGTTAATCTTTTAATCATTAATGTCAGAGATGTTATGTAGAAAGCAGGCAGCAACTATACTTTCTTAAAAGAATAAGATTTATGTATAGACATGTGTATCAGAAGCACTTCAAAGGCTGGAGATGGGGAAATATTACAAATACTGTCTAAAAGTTATTAGACAGTCTAAAAAACTCAATATTACTATTATTTTAATTATGTGACAGCTTTATGCAAACTCTGTGCCTCACAAGGTTATAACTTGGTCTCACTGTTCAACTCTTTTTCCGCTGATCTGACCACGACTTAGGGGTCAAATTGATGGATAATAAACTACCTAAGAGATTTTCTTCCCATGGGTCAGTCTGTGCAATCTGCATTGTAGTCTCGAAAATGTAGGATTTTTATGGATTGAGAATTGGTTACTTGCTTTTCTGTCATTTTTGGTGAGAATATGTACCTATTCCATGGCAAACCGCTATCACTAATCTTTAGTCATATGAAAACATTTCTAGTTTGACACATTCAGAACGATCTGAGCAGTACTACACTCATGTGACCATGAGAAACATAGAAATCAATTGTGGTTCCAAGTTTGGTCGGTACGCAACACCTGTAGATGAAAAATCATTGTATCAGCCGCTATATTCTTACACATATAGCATTGTTTAGCATTATTCCTACAGACACAAACAGGCAGCCCACCCAATCAAATCACTGCTTTCACCATTTCACTCTTATCAGAAAATGGAAAAAATTGTATTCTGTGGCGGATTTTGCTCAAAATTGTTAACGATGTCGCAAACGGAATGCATTAGCACCAAGCAATGATGACTAATACACCTATTCTTGTTTACCCTGTCCTCAGCTATTGTCTCCATTTACGTATTATTATTATTTAATAAAATGTTTGCGTGCAGATATTTCACCATCACATCTGAACACATTCCTTGGTCCAAGAGTTATAACCTTTTCCTCTAATAACAATGGTGCAATGAGTCAATTACCAAACGTTTAGAACAATTTGATCATTAGAGAAACTAAGTTGTCCTATAATCAGGTTATGTCCAACCACCACAGGTCATCTAGGGGGGGGCGGTTGGGGGGGGGGGGCCTCGAACAGGGGGGCCTGTTTTGTTCGATGCTTTTTTGTTGAATACAAGCCGCTGCATAAACCGTCTCAGCACCCAATCAGTCCATACAGGACGCGTTATTGCTGAATTAAATTTTCTGGGATATTATGATTCTGGATATTACTGCTTTTTGACCAGATCCCCTAAATAGCAAAGCACTGGTATATTTTAAGGTTTTTCATCAAAAAATGAGAATATATTATATACATAAGATATGCGAGTGGGGTACTGGAGAGCATGTTTGAAATGAGTCCATACTGCAGCCTACCTATCTTTTCGCCCAGTGAAAACCCCCATTCACTGCTTGACGGAAGCAGCAGCACGTGCCGAGTGTGGGATGAGCCAACAGCTAGAGCACGTGTTGCCCCGCTCTGTCCCAGCTGTCCTCGGCAACCAGCCGAGTCCACAAGAAGGCGCCCTGAGCTATTCAACCCACCAGTAACGGTCAACATGACTCTATCGAGCATTGTATCAGTAACCTACACTCAATACGTAGTATTACTCAGCTTGTATTACTCATATCAGCACACTCAGTTCTATATGAGAGGTGTAAACGTTATTCAGTGTTTTTTTTTTACTGGTTTAAATGACTCTTCGATCCCAAGTTAAGCATTGTAGCATCAGATGTATATGTTAAGCTGAAAAGATATTACTTAATAACAGGTGAGTTAACAGAAAGTAAAACTGAGGAGAATAAATATATAACAGTGAATACAGTGGTCGGGGTGTCGTTTTCTTTTATGTGGATTTTCCTGGAAAAGGTGCTGTAATGATGGCTGTAAAGCATGTGCAAAATGTTAGAAAGAACTATTCAACAGTTCTTTCGCAGACATTGTTCAAAACAGTAAATGAACAGCAATTTTGTCCCCCCCCCTCCAAAATAAGACTTAGAGGGCAATCAAGGGGAAACCTTTTCTGAGATGTCGAGAGTCCACGTTCCAGAAGATGAGTGGACGCAATTCCCTGACATCCAGACTAAGGCAAACCAGCAGAGGAGCCCACGTGAGTGGAGGTGTTTACACCCAACAAATTCCTATGGGACAGACGGTGGTGGGGCCCAAATAACTGTTTTTCCCTGGGACCTGGGAACTCAGTAATAAAACCTAGAATTATACTGTGTGGGAGGTTATACATTGTGAGTAGGGGCATTATACAGTGCAGAGGGGGGATGGGTGTTTTAACACAAACCATAGAACTGTGCAAGCAAACACACTGACACACACTACATGCATACATTATACATGTAAATAAACATGCACACAATGTTCACATATAGATCAGGCATCACATCTACATACACATTACACATAAACATACATACTTTTCAGTGTCACTGACTGCAGGGCTGAGTAGAGGCTGGTCCAGGCTGACATGTGCTCCCCTGCTCCCCCCCTCCAGGTCCGACTGATGTAGCAGAGTTTAGCAGCTACACAGGAGGGGGAGGAGCTGCTCCAGTAACACAGACGGCAGCACACAGCAGGAAGCTTCTCCCTCGGCTCCATGCTGCAGACTCCACACTGTGCAGCCCTGTCTCCTCTCTCCTCATGTGACCGGAGCCTGCACGG